>BSBK01012685.1:0-60000 GCA_027943335.1 Chamaecyparis obtusa
TAGAACCCCTTAAAATAATGTAATTATAGAAAGAAGGAATAGGATCATACTTGACACAACACGCACTATCATGATTGAAGGAAAGGTGGTGCACACCTATTGGAGAGATACGGTCAATAATGTAGTCTATACAATCAATAGAATTCAATTAAGGTCAGGCGCAGACAAGACACCCTATGAGCTATGGTTTGGGAATGTACCTACAATCAAATACTTTAGAATCTTTGGAAGAAAGTGCTACATCAAGTGAGATGAAGCTATAGACAAGTTTGATGTAGGAAGTGATGAAGGTATTTTTCTTGGTTACTCCACTAAAAGCAAAGCTTATAGATGTTTTAATTTAAGGTTGAAGAAGATCATTGAAAGTGTTCATGTGAAGATTGATGAAAAATTTATGATTCAAGAAAGATATCATGATTATGCACCTATGATTGAAGAAGAACCTAGATCCACCAATAGTAAAGAAGTTGTTGAAGAAATATTTGACAGTATTGATGTTTTGTTTAGTGACCTTAAAACAAGTGAAGGAGAAACACAAAAGGTAGATGAGAGAGTCACACCTAATATTCCAAAATTCACATCTAGATACCATTCAAAGGAAGACATCATTGGATATCATAACAACAATGTAATGACAAGATCAAAAGAAAAGAGTTCCACAGCTAATGAAGAGGTATGTTTACTTTTACAGATTGAACCCTTAATTTTTAAGATGCATGTAATGATTTAGATTAGCATGAAGCAATGAAAGAAGAGCTAGATCAGATAATTAAGAATGATACATGGGAAAGTTGGTCCCTAGGCCTAGTGATAATAATGTGATTGAAACCAAGTGGATATTCAGAAACAAGATGAATGAAGATGGTACAATAGTAAGAAACAAAGCAAGACTAGTATGTAAAGGATATGCAAAAAGAGAAGGTATTGACTGTTTAGATACATTTGCCCCTATAAGAAGATTAGAAGCCAATAAAATTGTCTCTAGCCTATGCTACATTCAAAAACTTTAAAGTATATCAGATGGATGTCAAATCAGCATTCCTGAATGGAGAGTTGAAAGAAGAAGTATACATAGAGAATCCTGAAGGATTTAACCTTATCAAATAGACCTAATATGGTATGTAGATTGAAGAAAGCCCTCTATGGTCTAAAACAAGCCCCTAGAGCATGGTATGAAAGACTTGATGGATACTTGACCAAGATTGGATTCAAGAAAGGAGCATCAAATTGTAACTTATTCATAAGAGAAACACCTGATAGACTATTGTTGATTTCTATATTTGTTGATAACATTATCTTTGGTGGTAATAACAAGCTAAGTACTGAATTTGCTAAAAAGATGCAGAGTGAATTTGAAATGAGCATGATTGGACCTATCAAGTATTTTTTGGGACTGAATGTACAACAAAAAAACAAAGGAATTTTCATTAATCAGTCTAAGTATGTGAAAGAGATATTGAACAAATTCAAGATGGATGATTGCAAACTAGTAAGTACCCCTATGATAACAAGATGCAAACTTTCAAAAGAAGATGATTCAGCAGCAATAGACAAAACCTTATATAAGTCTATGATTGGTAAACTAATCTATTTTACTCAATCTAGACCTAATATTTCCAAAGCACTTGGTATAGTCAGAACATTTGCAGTGGATCCTAAACAAAGTCTTCTCATGGCAGTAAAGATTATATTTAGATACTTGAAGAACTATAGATTATGGTTTATGGTATCCCAATTCAAAAAATGTAGAACTTTATGTATATATAGATGCAGATTGGGTAGGATGTGTGGAAGATAGAAAGAGTACCTCAAGAGGAGTAGTATTTCTTGGAGATAGACTTGTTACTTGGACAAGTAAGAAGAAAAATTGTATTTCTCAGTCCATAGCAGAAGCTGAGTATGTTGCAGTAGCATTAAATTTCTCTACAATTGTATGGATCAAGAAGATGATAAAAGATTTTGGTATTTAGATTGATTATCCTATTGTAATTCATTGTGATAACACTAGCACTATTAATATGTCAAAGAACCCTATGATGCATGCAAAGACAAAACATATAGAGATAAAGTATCACTTTATAAGAGAGAAAGTTGCAGAGAAAGAAGTGGAGTTGGACTATGTGAGTATGAAATATCAACTAGCAGACATATTAACAAAGCCTTTACCTAAGGATACATTTGAGTATCTCAGGGAGAAGCTAGGAGCAATTCCCTTTCCTGAATTTGATTAGAGTCAGTAGGAGTGCATTAGTCATTAGTGATTGATGAATGGTTGATTACTCTACTTTAGGAGTAGTACCAATGCTTAATTGATTGGCACCCTTTGCCATTGATGTCAAAGGGGGAGTAAGTATATAGTCATGAAAAAAAAAATAGTAAGATAAATGATTCATCCATGGTAAGATAAAGGATTCATCCTTGAAAAAGTTTTCTTAAGGAAATGGAGAATATTATAAAAGAATTGTAGAAAGGGGGAGTGAGTATTTAGCAAGAAGAAACAAAGCAGGAAGAGATGGAGGATTCATCCATGGGGGAGTTTTGTTGAGAAAATCGAGAATGTTATAAAAGAATTGTTCTTTTGGATTCGTGGTGTTTTTCATTCCATATGTTACCATCAATGCCAAATGGGGAGATTGTTGGACATTTCCCAGCAAGCTAGTGTTGACTATATGTTTGTCATTGATGACAACATATGGTAAGAAACATGCATGGAAGCCTGATGGAGAGAGCCTTGAGTATATATTTTCTAGATATGTTATCTGCATGATATCATAAGCACAAAGGTTGATTCTGAGTAAAGATAGTTATATAGTTGATTGTTTTATTAAGTGCTCCTGATAGGTCCCAA
This sequence comes from Chamaecyparis obtusa, assembly GCA_027943335.1. Classification (NCBI taxonomy): domain Eukaryota; kingdom Viridiplantae; phylum Streptophyta; class Pinopsida; order Cupressales; family Cupressaceae; genus Chamaecyparis; species Chamaecyparis obtusa. The sequence continues at coordinate 2,849 of BSBK01012685.1, forward strand.
GTGTTAGGCCTTTTTTCTGTCAATGCAAAGTCTTTTGAAAATTGCCTCTTCCCTGCAAGTGTTTTTGTAAAAATGTCTTGCCCTGTGTTCTCAATGTGTCACCTTGCTCCAGTCCAATTTGCACATGCTGAATTGCAAAACCCAGAAAGTTATTCGAGTTTCAAGGTCTGCAGGAAATGTTTTTAGAATCTGCCACAGTGTCGAAAACCCACAGTATTTTTAAAAATCCATGATGTTTTCAGTCTGTGTGAAAACCTTCATTTTTTTTGACCTTATGCCTTCCTACTTTTGTGTGCTTGTCTTTTGGTGCCGAAAACTTTGTGTGTTTTCGATCCTCTTTCGTCGAAAACTCAGTGTGTTTTTGACCCTGCACTTCTACCCTGTTTCTTGGCATTCTCTAACTATGCAAGTCCAACTGGATGGTGGGCCTGGGTCTTTGAAGGCTCTTCCTGATTGGTTGTCACATGGCCGCATGTCAGACTTTTCTGACATGCGATCATGCAACCTCTTGCCACCTGTCCGAATGGGTCCCGGTTCTTCACAGTTGCTTGGTGTAGTTAAAGTTCGGACAGGATTTGTGGCTGTCGCTAGTTCATATGGTAAAGATGCACGAGGTTTATCTCTCATGCTTTTGCAACAACCGTTTGATCCTCTAAAAGATAAAGCAGTTTCATGGTCCTGGAGGCAGTTATGTGGTGGCCTTTGGTTGGCTATCGCATGATCGCATAGCCCAATTTTTGGCTTTGCGATCATGCGACTAGTTGACACATGTCCGCGATGCTGAGGTGGATATGCTTGGTGGGACCCCTATTTAATGGTAGGTAGCGGCGATGGTTTGCTGGCAGTTAGTCACATGTTCACATAGCCTTTTGCAAGGCTATGCGATCATGCGACTGACATTTTCTATCAACTTCATGCGGTGGCGGTTATGCAGTTGCGGCAAGGTAACGGTCTGCGGGTTGTCGCATGTTCACATAGCCCATTTATGGGCTATGCGATCATGCGACTAACCGTTGGACGTCACGGTTGCAGTGTTCTAAGGTGGGCCCACGATGCTAGTCTGGCTGACCTGCTAGTTTTTGATTGGTTGCCTGACTGCTGATGGGGCCGAAGAATTTGCCAAAGCTTCACGGGTTGTCGCATGTTCACGTAGCCCGTCTCCAGGCTATGCGATCATGCGACAAGGTGCCACGTGTGCTGGGGCCCATTTGTAATTGTTTGGTGGTCCCGTTGGCAGATGGTGTTGTGGCAATCTCTGGTTGGTTTGAGCTGGCAGGATGATAGGTTTGAATGCGGGCCCAGGTTAGGGTATCTCGGCAGTGACATGAAAAACGGGAGGGTGCATGTTAGCGGCTTGTCACATGTTCGCATGAGCCAATTTTTTGGCTTGCGAACATACGACAAACCCTTTTGTGGCAGCGGCAACGTAGGCAATTATGAAGAAGACAATGGGAAGTGGCCTGTCGCATGTTTGCATTGCCCATTTCTAGGCTATGCGATCATGCGACAACTATTTGGTGTCACCGTTGCGGAGTTAACCCAAGGTGTTTGGATAGTTTAAAGACTAAAGCCCGCGAATTGCATGGTGACCGTTGCAGTTTGAGTTTGAATTTCTAAGACTTTCTAGCGATAGAGGGTACCATTTTTATGGAATTCAATGTAGAAAAGACCCTGTTTGGTGAGAAGTGATTGTTTTGCTGTTTCCAGTGTGCTCTAGGGTGTGAGATGATTACAGAAGAGGAGTGTCTTGCCATAGGGGAGTAAATGAAATTTACCAAAAGTAGTTGCAGGGTCACTTCCAGTTTGAATTTTGTAGATTTTGATTGATCTTCGGTGCCTTTTCAGTGTTTCTCATGATTGAAGATTTGATGTTGATTAAATGCATTAGACTGTTTGACCTTGCATGCTGTGGCTTGATCCTTGTCTTGTTCATGGTAACTCCTCGGTGGGGTTAGGTGTTTTTGAATTTTTGAGTTTGAAATGATCATTGTGCTTGCATTGTAACCCTGGTATAAAGGGATTTTTGTGATCATTTTGAGGTTATTGGGAGTTAGGTATTCAAACTTTTAGGTTGTGAGTCCTCTTCTCAGTCTCAATTGTAATGACTTGTCTAGATTTTATTTTGACTATTGAAAGAAAGTTGTAGGCCTAAGCTATAGTTTGCAAGTAGGGTTCCTTTGGATGGATTGTATACATTTGAGGATTCTTCATACTTAATGCAGACACATAATTCTCATCTCTCCTTTGTGTCAACATAGATGAATTTTGAACTTTCTGGTTCATTGCATAACTTTTTTATGTATAGGTCTTCATTCTTGAGTTCTAATCTAGGATTAGATTAAATGATGCTTCAGATGGGACCTAGATTTATCTCTTGTCTATGTAGGGATATTCTGTAAGTAGTAGAGGAGATTGTAAATGTGTTTATGGCTTTGAATCTTAGATACATTCTAGTGTGTGTGTGTGTGTAGTCTGTCTAAGAAACCTTGCCCAATGGATGAGGCACTGACCTAGATAAGTATTTCTTTGTTGACATATCCTGATTGAATTTGTTATGATTCAAACACATGAAATTAAGAACCATCCTTAAGTTTTCAGTATTTGGTTGTGTAGTTCTACCCACAGCAATGGAGAGTCAATGAGTGTGTGGTTAACACTTAGTACTTTCTTTCTATTTTGTTATCTATTATTCAAACCTAGTTCTTGGTGTATGAAGTATATTTTATACTAGGTTAGGTGCACCCATCTTGATTTTGGAGAGCCAGAAGTAGAAGAGGGCATATTAAGTCCCTATAGTTGGTCCAGTTGCCTTGCAAAGCTTCCACACTTAGAAATAACCATTCCTAATATCAGTCTCAAGGTACATTGGCAGCCTATTAGAGCATAAGTGTCATTTTGGACACCAACAAGATGGTGACTCTTCTGGGGAAGTGTTATACATGTTCATCCTAACTAGTAGGTCATCATTGGAAGAAATAGGGTTGTTCTTGTCCCTTGTCTCTCTAACTCATTTGAATATTTCTAGAGTGAAGAAACTATGTTGTGATATTCCCAATACACTTGGGTGGTGACTCAAACATCTCTGAAGTAGTGCTAGTCAGTATTTATTTTGCAGTATGAGTTATAGAGGTACCAGGTCTCGGAGAAAGAAGCATCTTGAAGATATAATGGAAGAAGGCATTCCAGGGACTTCTAGGCCTAGTCAGACAAGGGGAGGAAAGAAGAGAAGAGGTGTTTCTCATACTTGGAGAAACAAGAAAGATACTAGACAAGAAACCCAAGCAAGGCCTAGTCAAGAAGAAAATAATTCAGAATATGAAGAGGTTGTTGACTTGGGATTGAACCAGTATGAGGAAGAGTTTCAAGTGGGAGATGATGAGTCAGAGACCACACTCCTTGAATTAGAAGAGATCTTTGAGGAGGTCTATGAACTAGAAAGAAGAGTTCAAAAATAACTTGCCATTAGGCAACAAAGAGAAAAGGACAAAGAAGATAAGGTAAGACAAGCCATGATAAGGGCTGATCAGCTAAAGAGGTAGTTGCTAGATTTGGAGGCAATTAATTTTGTCCTAGAGCCTGAAAGAGTAAACGAATAGCCTATTGTTCAAAAAATATGTGAAAAAACCAGACCAAGAGATAAAGGCAAACAAAAGGCTTTCGGGATTCATATTAGCAAACAAGTTATTGTGGATAGGACATCAGATCTTGGACTGAGATTAGATTCAGATTTGGAGATAGCTAGAAGGAAGAAAGGAATATTGGATAAAGAACTAGAGAAAGCAGAGTTGGAGGCTTCTGCTGTAGAAATCAGAAAGAAGATAGATTTTCTCAAGCATGCTTCAGGACCTTCAAATGTTGCTGCTTCCTTTTTGGGACAAGGTGGAAATCATGGTAACAATGTAGCTCAAGCAAATGGTGTGCCGAGCGCTGCTAGAGTTCTTGATGGTTCAAACACAAGGACATCTACATCTTAAGGAATGGATCCACTGCATGGAGCTCCTATTCATGAAAGGTACAAACAACTTATCTTCTTTGGTATTCCTGGTTATCCTAATGCAATCCTTGATGAAATTAGAAAGAAGCTTCCTAAATTTACTAGAAATAATGTCATCACATGTGAAGAACATCTAAAAAATTTCATGGATGTAATAGATGATTATAATATAGAACCTGATGATGTTATAATGAAGCTATTTGTACAATCCCTGATTGAGGATGCTAGGGATTGGTTTAGAGGATTACCCCATGCTAGTATAGAATCATGGAATGAATTTAAAGACTATTTCAAGGAACACTATGGTGGTAAGACTAATGAGGGTTTTATCCTAAATGAATTCAATAACATAAAGAAGAATCAGAATGAAGAGGTCCTGGAATTTAATATAAGATTCCAAAAGGCTATGCATAGGCCCTTGTAGGTGATCAGACTAGATGACAGGGTGTGTCTTGTGACATACTTGAATGCCTTTGATGCAAAAATGGGATACCTCTTGAGGGACAAGACCCTAGAAATCTTGGGGAAGCTTACAAATTGGCCATCAACATAGAGAGAAATAGAAGAATATTAGGAAAGATAGGAAGAAGAGATGATTGTAGGCCTCAAATGCAGAGTAAGAAAGAAATGGGAAGGTTTTCTGACTCTAAACCCAAAGAGGATAACAATCTAAAACAAATTTTAAAGGCTTTGGAAGGTTTAAAGCCTAGTGAAAAGGGAAACAATAGAACTGTGACTATGGAGAGGTCAGCTCCAAACAATTTTAGCAGACAACCAAGAATGCAAAATTACCCTTACAACACTCAGTGGAAAGATGGCAAGCCCATTTTCCCAACCAAGCAAGAAAGGTCTGATGGAAGGATCCCTGATCCCTTGCATAGAAATTCAGTAAATATGATTGAAGATATCCCATGGTGTGCTGCTTGTTAGTCTCCTCATGACCCTGAACATTGTGTCATTGCTTTAAACTTACAAGAGAATCAAGAACAAGAGGAGCAATATGACAAGAGTGGTTGTGGAATGAATTTTGCACATGTAGAGGATGAGAATGATTTTGATGAAGAAGATGAAGAGTTTGATGATGTTGGATGTGGTATTGTGGGGGGTGAGGAGAAAGTTTCTTTAAGAAGACCATCAGATGAAGAAATTGCTCAGATCACTGCAGACATGGTCACTCAAGCTAGAAGCAATTATAACTTGAGGAATAGGACAGTTGGAAATGCAACTGGTAAGCCAGGCAGTATGTTTATCAAGGAGATAGAAAATGGTACACAACAACATGGAGAAAAGGGCAGGGGTGTCGATGATACTAACCAAGTGAAGGTAAAAAGGAAAGTTGTGTCTATTGCAGCACCTAAGAATAAAGCAAAGACAACAGAGGTAGTTGTTCCCATTCCTCAGAAGGGAGAGGAATCTCCTCTCAAAGACAAATCTGGTTTCACAAAGGATAAAGTTGTCACTGTCTTTGAAGAAGACATGAACAACCAAAAGTATGTTCCAATTGATATGTCCAAATTGCTTTCACAAATCACTGTCAAGGTTCCACTTTTGGAAATGATGAGAATAGAAGAACATAAGGTCAAGGCCTTGAATTGGGTGAATGATGTTTCTTCTACAGGAATCCAAGAGGTGAATAGAAATGACAAACATGTGGCTTCCTTGGAAGACATACCTGATAGTAAGAGTGAAGAAATTGTTTCTAAGATTCCTCAAATCTTCTTGGATACAAATATTGTAAATAATGCGTCAGGGACAGTTGATCCTTTCTTTTTGTCCCTTGTGATTGGTGGTAAAATATTGAAGAATTGCATGATCGATTCTGGAGCATCAAACACTGTCATGCCTGCAAAGATCATGAAATCATTAGGACTAAAGGTTGATACACTTCACGGGAGATGCCAAGCTATGGACTCAAGAGAAGTGCCAGTTATTGGTACCATCAAGGCTTTGCCTTATAAATTAGCTACATTTCCCAACAAACAGTTGACTATGAGTGTTCTTGTAGTTGACATTCCTCCTCAATATGGAATGTTGTTATCTAGAAAGTGGAGTGCCTCCATGGGAGGAAGTATTCAATGTGACTTGTCCTTTGCCACTTTTGACATTGAAGGAGAGAGTGTGAAGGTGTCAAGGGCAGCCAGGACCCTAAATATGATTGAGGAAAATGAAAAAGATAGCATGGATTGTTTTGTTGACACTGACATTGGCTCATTCCAAGTCCAGAGGAATGAGATGCAGGAGAAGGTCAAGCCTATCCTTTTGGCCGATGATGAGAGTAACATGGTAGAGGTTAATGTCTTATGGACATTATATTTTGATGGAACAAATTCTAGGGAAGGCGCTGGAGCAGGAGTGTTATTAATATCCCCAAGTGGTAAGACTTTTAAGTTTTCTTTCACTCTCCTATTTTCTTACACAAACAATGTTGCTGAATATGAGGCCCTATTGATTGGTTTAAGACAAGCATCAAAACATGGGATCAAACATCTTAGGGTAATTGGTGATTCTGAGTTAGTAATATCTCAGATTAGATCAAAGTATCCATCTAAGAACCAAAGGCTGAAACAATATAGGAATGTTGTATGGGATGAAATTGAATGTTTCAATGCTTTTGGAATTGATTGGGTGGATAGAAGCCAAAATAGGATGGCAGATTTACTAGAAAACATAGCCTTAAGGCTAGAGGATGTTACCTTTGCAGGGATATCCAGAATTGAGTGTAAGTCCAGGCCTCCTATCCCACATAATGTTGAGAATTGGAAAGTATTTTCTGATGATCAGGATATATTGAGGTTCTTGTAGTGTGAGTCTCACTTTGATGATCAGGAAATGGATTTCAGCACCTATGTAGACAACAAAGATGGAAAAGAGAGTGTTCTTGGGAAGGAAGTTTTGCAACTAATGTCAAATAGGATCCCTAGGGGATTGGTTGCCCTTGAAAGGGCATTTGATGATAAGGAGAGGGCGTGTGTTGCTAGAATTTTTGACAAGAAAAATGATTTGGAGGAAGTGAATCTAGGAACAAGCCAAGAACCAAAAATTATTTACATAGGTAAATGCTTATCTCCAAGAACTAGAAGAAATCTGATTGATCTTCTCAAAAAATTCAGACATGTCTTTGCATGGTCTTATGAAGATTTGAAGGCATATAGAGAAGATCTCTTTCAACATGAGATACCATTAAGGAAGGAACTAAACCATTTAGGCAAAAGTTGAGGCCTGTAAATCATACTTTGGCACCAAAAATGCAAGATGAATTGAAGAAGATGATGGATGCAAGAATCATAAGGCCTGTCAAACATTCCTCTTTGGTGTCAAACTTGGTTCAAGTTAGAAAAAAGAATGGTGACATTAGGCTGTGTGTTGATTTTAGAAATCTGAATGTCAATTCTTTGAAAGACAACTATGGTCTTCCTAATATGGAAAACATGCCGCAAAGAGTCACTGGATCAGAGTTGATGTCAATGATGGATGGCTTCTTTGGATATAATCAGGTCATGGTCAAGGAGTCAGAACAATTCAAGACTGCATTCAAAACTCCTTGGGGGACCTATGTGTATGTTAGGATGTCTTTTGGCTTGACAAATGCAGGAGCTACCTTTCAAAGAGCTATGGATGTGGCCTTTGCAGATTTCATAAACAAGTTCCTAGTAGTGTATCAAGATGATCTCACAACATATTCAAAGAAGGAAGATTAGCATTGTGGGCATCTTGAAAAGATTTTTATTAGAACTCTGGAATATGGAATTTCTTTGAATCCAAATAAATGTTCTTTTGGTGTGGTGGAAGGCAAGCTCTTAGGACATATTGTGTCCAAGGATGGAGTGAGAGTTGATCCTGAAAGGGTCATAGCAATAGACAGACTTTCACCTCCAAGAAATGTTAAAGGTGTACAGTCTTTCTTTGGGCAAGTGAATTTTCTTAGAAGGTTTGTTACTAACTTTGCAGAAATTTGTATTCCCATCTCTGGAATGTTGAAGAAAAATGCAAAAGTAGAATGGAATGAAGAAGCAACTAAGTCTTTCAAGAATATCAAATAGGCCATCAAGGATGCCCCTATTTTAAGGACCCCTCATTATGGTAAACCCATGCAAATTTTCTCCTTTGCTTCTTATCATACAATTGCATTAGTCTTATTACAAAAGAATTCAGAAGGGTATGAACAACCCATATCCTTTTTCAGCAAATCCTTATATGCAGCAGAACTAAAGTATGATATAGTTGAGAAACAGGCTTATGCCCTAGTTAAAGCAGTCAAGGCTTTTAGATGTTATCTTGTAGGAGCTAAGGTGGTTTCTTATGTTCCTAATGCTGCAGTCAAGGATATTCTAGTGCAACAGGATGTCTCAGGTAAGAGATGTAGATGGATTAACAAGATCCAAGAATTCAACATAGACATTCAAATTACAAAACTGATAAGAGGCCTAGGACTTGCAAAATTGATGGCTCAGAGTAATTTGATTGCAAACCATGTGAACATGTTAGAGGAGGAAGAAAGGCCATATGTTTGTGATTTGGACTATTGTGATTGGTACAGGAATGTCATCAATTACTTGCAAAAAAAATTTCTTCCCCTTGACATGAGTGAAAATAAGAAGAGGACTATCAAGCTACAATCTGTGAGATATGCCATTATGCATGGTGAGTTATGGTGGAAAAACAATGAAGCTATATTGCTAAAATGTGTAGACCAAGAAAGGTCTAAGTCTTTGCTAGAATCAATGCATCAAGGTGTTTGTGGAGGACACTACATGGCAAAGACAATGGCTCACAAAATCCTTAGGTCTAGATTTTGGTGGCCTACTATCTTTAAGGACACACATCAATTTGTAAGGAAGTGTGATGCATGCCAGAGGTTTGTAGGTAAGCTAAAATTTGGTGGAAAATTACCACTCAAACCAGTCTTAGTTCAGGCCCCTTTCCAGCAGTGGGGTATTGATTTCATAGGTGAGATTCCAAACAAGTCTAGTGGTGGGCATTCCTACATATTTGTGGCAACAGACTATTTCACTAAATGGGTTGAAGCTATTCCCACTAGGAGGGCCACTAGTAAAGTTGTTATTGATTTCATGATGCAGAACATTCTCACTAGGTTTGGATGTCTAGAAACAATAGTGGTAGACAATGCAATGTGTTTTAGATCTCAGGAGTTTCATGATTTTTGTAAGAATTATGGGATACACATTTCATTTTCTTCCCCATATCACCCACAGGGAAATGGCTAGGCTAAATCCACTAATAAAAGCTTGATAAAGATCCTCAAAAGAGTATTGGACAGGAATAAAAAGTTGTGGGACTCAAAACTTTGGTGGGCATTATGGGTTGACAAAGTGACCATCAAGAAGGCCATAGGTTGTGCCCCATTTGACCTAGTCTATGGGATTGGAGCTAGGTTACCTCACAACAATCTATTGCAAATGTATAAATTCATCCAGGCATATGATGAAGACTTAGATGATGAAATGAGACTAAGGATGGATGAGTTAATCTAGTTAGAGGAGGTAAGAAGAGATGCACATGAAAGAAATGAAACACTTCAGACACAGTGTAAGAGCTTATTTGATAAAAGAGCCACTCAAAGGAATTTTGGGGCTGGTGATCTTGTTCTAATGTGGAATGCCAGATTAGAGGATAAGGGAAGGCATGGTAAATTCAACCCTATCTGGTTAGGTCCTAATCTCATTGAAAGTAAATGGGGAGTTGATTCATATATTTTGAAAGATCTAACTAGTGGCACTTTGGAATTGCTTGTTCATGGACAATTGCTAAAGTTTTACTTCTCTTGAAGTATCTTTTTCCATGAGCAGTAGTTAGGATTCTTCCCTAGGTCTCTTAGGGTTGTTTTTGATCCAAAATTTTGTGGTCTGCTCTTCTAGTAGATTCTATTTTCTCATTGTATCTGCAATAGATACATGTCCCCAACTAGAGCCACTGTTAGGCCTTTTTTCTGTCAATGCAAAGTCTTTTGAAAATGGCCTCTTCCCTGCAAGTGTTTTTGTAAAAATGTCCTGCCCTATGTTCTCAATGTGTCGCCTTGCTCCAGTCCAATTTGCACGTACTGAATTGCAAAACCCAGAAAGTTATTCGAGTTTCAAGTCTACAGGAAATGTTTTTAGAATCTGCCATAGTGTCAAAAACCCACAGTATTTTTGAAAATCCATGATGTTTTCGATCTGTGTGAAAACCTTCCTTGTTTTTGACCTTATGCCTTCCCACTTTTGTGCACTTGTCTTTTCGTGCTGAAAACTTTGTGTGTTTTCGATCCTCTTTCATCGAAAACCCTATGTGTTTTTTACCCCGCACTTCTGCCCTATTTATTGGCATTCTCTAACTGCACAAGTCCTATTGGATGGTGGGCCCGGGTCTTCGAAGGCTCTTCCTGATTGGTTGTCACATGGCCGCATGTCAGACTTTTCTGACATGCGATCATGCGACCGCTTGCCACCTATCCGCGTGGGTCCCAGTTCTTCGCAGTTGCTTGGTGTAGTTAAAGTTTGGACAGGATCTGTGGCTGTCATTACTTCGTATGGTAAAGATGCACAAGGTTTATCTCTCATGCTTTTGCGACAACCGTCTAATCCTCTAAAAGGTAAAGCAGTTCTGTGGTCCCGGAGGTGGTTATGTGGTGGCCTTTGGTTGGCTATCGCATGATCGCATAGCCCAGTTTTTGCCTATGCAATCATGCGACCGGTTGACACGTGTCTACTGTGCTGAGGTGGATATGCTTGGTGGGACCACTACTTAATGGCAAGTAGCGGCAGCAGTTTGCTGGCAGTTAGTCTCATGTTCACATAGCCTTTTGCAAGGCTATGTGATCATGCAATTGACATTTTCTATCAACTTCATGCGGTGGCCGTTATGCAGTTGCGGCAAGGTAATGGTGTCCGGGTTGTCACATGTTCACATAGCCCATTTCTGGGCTATGCGATCATGTGACTAACTGTCGGACATCGTGGTTGCAAAGTTCTAAGGTGGGCCCACGATGCCAGTCTGGCTGGCGTGCTAGTTTTTGATTGGTCCCCTGACTGCTGATGGGGCCGAGGACTTTGCAAAAGGTTCATGGGTTGTCACATGTTCGCATAGCCCATCTCTGGGCTATGCGATCATGTGATAGGGTGCCATGTGTGTTGGGGCCTGTTTGTAGTTGTTTGGTGGTCCCGTTGGCAGATGGTGTTTTGGCAATCTCCGGTTGGTCTGAGCTGGCAGGATGATAGGTTTGAATGCGGGCCCAGGTTAGGGTATCTCGGTAGTGACATGACAAATGGTAGGGTGCATGTTAGCGGCTTGTCGCATGTTCGCATGAGCCAGTTTTCCAGCTAGCGAACATGCGACAAACCCTTTTGTGGCAGCGGCAGCATCGGCGATTATGAAGAAGGCAATGGGAAGTGGCATGTCGCATGTTTGCATTGCCCATTTCTGAGCTATGCGATCATGCAACAACTATTTGGCATCATTGTTGCAGAGTTAACCCGAGGTGTTTGGATAGTTTAAAGACTGAACCCCGTGAATTGAATGGTGACCGTTGCAGTTTGAGTTTGAATTTCTGAGAGTTTCTAGCGATAGAGGGTACCATTTTTATGGAATTCAATGTAGAAAAGACCCTGTTTGGTGAGAAGCGATTGGTTTGCTGTTTCCAGTGTGCTCCAGGGTGTGAGATGATTGCAGAAGAGGAGTGTCTTGCTGTAGGGGAGTAAATGAAATGTACCAAAAGTAGTTGCAGGGTCACTTCCAGTTTGAATTTTGTAGATTTTGATTGATCTTCGATGCCTTTTCAGATTTTCTCATGATTGAAGATTTGATGTTGATTAAATGCATTAGACTGTTTGAGCTTGCATGCTGCGGCTTGATCCCTATCTTGTCTGTGGTAACTCCTCGGTGGGGTTAGGTGTTTTTGAATTTTTGAGTTTGAAATGATCATTGTGCTTGCATTGTAACACTGGTATAAAGGGATTTCTGTGATCCTTTTGAGGTTATTGGGAGTTAGGTATTCAAACTTTTGGGTTGTGAGTCCTCTTCTCAGTCTGGATTGTAATGACTTGTCTGGATTTTATTTTGACTATTGAAAGAAAGTTTTAGGTCTAAGCTGTAGTTTGCAAGCAGGGTTCCTTTGGATGGATTGTATACATTTGAGGATTCTTCATACTTAATGCAGGCACATGATTCTCATCTCTCCCTTGTGTCAATGTAGATGAATTTTGAACTTTCCAGTTCACTGCATAACATTTTTATGTATAGGTCTTCATTCTTGAGTTCTAATCCAGGATTAGATTAAATGATGCTTCAGATGGGACCTAGATTTATCTCTTGTCTATGTAGGGATATTCTATAAGTAGTAGAGGAGATTGTAAATGTGTTTATGGCTTTGAATCTCAAATACATTCTAGTGTGTGTGTGTAGTCTATCTAAGAAACCTTGCCCAATGGATGAGGCACTGGCCTAGATAAGTATTTCTTTGTTGACATATCCTAATTGAATTTGTTATGATTCAAACACATGAAATTAAGAACCATCCTTAAGTTTTCAGTATTTGGTTGTGTAGTTCTACCCATAGCAATGGAGAGTCAATGAGTGTGTGGTTAACACTTAGTACTTTCTTGCTATGTTGTTATCTGTTATTCAAACCTAGTTCTTGGTGTATGAAGTATATTTTATACTAGGTTAGGTGAAACCACCTTGGTTTTGTAGAGCCAGAAGTAGAAGAGGGCATATTAAGTCCGTATAGTTGGTCCAGTTGCCTTGCAGAGCTCCCACACTTGGAACTAACCATTCCTAATATCAGTCTCAAGGTACATTGGCAGCCTATTAGAGCATAAGCGTCATTTTGGACACCAAAACCAGGAAGAGTTCTATATGTGATTTGCAGTATGGCTATGGTGGACCCTTATATATTTACATTTGTGCTATAGACATCTTAGAGAAGCTATGTTCATTGACACAGAGTCTGATATGTAGTACAAGTTGAGTTATGAAGTCTCTAGTTGCCAGTTACAGTTTCTTGAGTTTATCTGACAAAGTCAACATTATTTTTTATTGTTGTAGTAGTTGCGCCTATCAGTTTGATATGTGTGCTTAGATTATTATTTGTAGAAGAGTTAAGAATGTTTGGTTAAGAACCCATGACGTAATTTAGCATGAGAAGAAAGATTTAGTTAATTTGGTGGCGTCGACAGTGTGAAGCGATGTCTCTACTCATATGGAGTTGAGTGGTCTTAATTTGTGTTGTGTGCTTAGCAGAGCCGACTGAGAAGTTATTGGGGATTTGTATTATTTCTCTAATATTATTTCAAGATGGTTCTAACAAGATGTTTCAATATCATCTAGACGGAAGATATTTATAGGCAGTCATTTGTGATTGCTAAGTATGGTAGTTAGTTGAAAAGAAAAGAAGCAGAGTAGAAGTTGTGAAGTATTGTACCATCAGCAGAAGGTCTATGTGACAAAGAAGAAAGTGTATGCTACTCATTGGAACTGATCAAGATAGTAGGTCTACCTCGCAATTCACCAAGATCCAGATATAGTGTGTATTTGTTAAACAGAAGGTTGCAGCCTTCACCCCTTTAGGCAGTGAGCTCTCGAACAATGTGTCATCACCCCTAATAGGGCGAATTGTAAAAGACTCCTAACAGAGTCTAACCCTTGACTAGGTCACTATACTTATTACATTGTAAAAATCAACTCCTAATAGGGTTGTAAGATCTTCTAATAAGGATCATTATAAACTAGTGTAGTTTTAGTGGGTGTCAATTCTCACCGAGGTTTTTACCTATTTGGGTTTCCCCATAACCAAAATTGTGTTCATGTGTTATTTTGTTTATGCTTAATGTCCTTCTATACTTAATTGGATAAAGAATTGAATCTTGTAAATACCTAATTCAACGCCCCCCCCCCCCCGGCTTCTTAGTTATCTCTTGGTACTACTCCTAACAATATTATTGATTTTAAACAGAGAAAAGCAATACATAATTCTAAATTTAGTGTTTCTATTAAATTCCACTATAATAAAGCTAGTGAGTATTATAATAGTTTGGTTGCTCCTCTATACCTCTATATTCTCCCTCGCCCTTTGAGTGTGGCCAACATTCCTATTCATATGACTATATGAAGAATGATTTTCTTGGCATCCTCGCTACCATCACCATAATGAGGCAATGAAATTCATGTTATTTTTTATAGGATTTTGTGTGATAATCGTTGCATCTCGTACACTCTCCCAAATTGACAAATTAAATTAGCCTTGAAAGGTTTGAATCTTTTGTGCATATATTGTATTGCATAGATTTTCATGGCTTACCATATATATATACATTTAAATAGATGAGAGGCTTATTATCATCGTCGCGATACTAAAATTATGTTCTGAATAAATCTGGTTCGGTAGAACGCTATAAATAGGCTTTTCGATAGAATCCCTCCGTACGAGATAACTATAAGTATATAATACAATAGGGAATCCGTCGTTCCACTTAAGATATCATGGCATAAATCATTTCCTCCTGCGGACCATGAATATGGCAGTCAAGGGTCGACAACAACGTTAAACGTTTAATAGTCTAAAAAAACCCTTCAATAGCGTTATTATGGATCCACTTAATTTCAACCCCGGTGCTATTTTCTGTATGATTATAAACTGCCAACTCAGTACGATATCAAAGAAAAAGCAACAACATCGTTGTAACAAACACGCCGACAAAAGGAAAAAAAAAGCAGAATATCATATTTAATGATATTTGAAAAAGTAAGACGTTGATACATTAAAGTGGCAAAATAAGAACGGTGATGTGTAAAGTGGCAAAAATAGAACCCTTCAAATGACTTCAATGGTAGTCATTCTGTCTACAAGATTTCCAACCGTAGGATATAAATTTTAGCTTGAATCCTTTCATAGGGAAATGCATACAGCTTAACAAGTCCACAAGCAGGCAACTACTAGTTTAAAAAAATATTAATTTTGATTATCCAAAGCTGGGAAGTCCCTTTCGTGGAATCCTATAAGGAAGCCTCCTCATGTTTTGTTTCAACTTTACTTGCACCGCAAGCAAAAGCTCATATCTGAGGTAAAAACCATTACTGGTTTCTGAGGAGGAGGATAAGCCAAATGTCAAATCTCGTGATAGACTTAAGATGAGAACCAGCGTGTCCTGTCGAAAGGCAAATCCGTCTTACAACTATTATTCAGTGGCTTAGCGATGACACTGGAAAATTATTTCTTAGAACTAGATTTCAACCCTCACTTTCTTTAATATTGAACTAATCGACCGGTTCAATTATCTACATCCTTTCTATTTGGCCAACTGTTTGTGGATTTATTTGTGTCACAGCTTTTTAAGTATAAGTGAACCACACCGAGTTATTGATGAAAAAATTATCACCCAAACTAATTGATAAACGATGTGAC
Source organism: Chamaecyparis obtusa (assembly GCA_027943335.1). Classification (NCBI taxonomy): domain Eukaryota; kingdom Viridiplantae; phylum Streptophyta; class Pinopsida; order Cupressales; family Cupressaceae; genus Chamaecyparis; species Chamaecyparis obtusa. The sequence continues at coordinate 18,238 of BSBK01012685.1, forward strand.
CAATTTCATGACTTATGGTAATCTGTGGGATTTGGTCTTTCGTATTATGCTTGTTGTGCACAGTTGGGTTTTGTCTTCCGGGCTTCTTTATCGTTACAATTCTCCTTCCTTTCAATTGAAATTCTCATTAACATGGACGGATTCAAGCCTTACTTCCCGGCCGCCACAAAAGTTTCTTTCAATGGTATGAGATATCACGTGTTTCTGAGTTTCAGGGGAAAAGATGTGAGAAAGACTCTGGTTGATCATCTCTTCCAAGCTCTCTCCGCAGCCGGATTGAATGTGTTTCTTGACACCCACAAGTTAAAGAAGGGGGAAATCATTGATTTAAGCCTGGAAAATGCAATTAAGCACAGTGCAATATGCATTCCTGTATTTTCTAAAGGATATGCGAGCTCGGCATGGTGTCTCAAGGAGGCTGCCTTAATGTTGGCATCTCCTGCGTTGATAATTCCTCTCTTCTATGAAATGGAACCAACCCATGTTAGATATCCTCAAGGCGAATCCATACAAGGAATCATTTGAAAAGCACTATAGCCATCCAGATCGATATTCAAGAGAGCAGATTAATGGGTGGGAGCATGCCCTTGAGCAGATCTGTTCTCGCTCAGGCTGGTCACTAGATATGACTGCAAGGTTAGTAGTTTACCTCATTTTCTCCTTGTTTTTACTCAAGACTAATTAATAGCTCAAAATCAAATCCACACAGCCCAAACCATTTCCTAAATATAAGTATTGAAGTACTCGTCTTTGTCGAGTGAGCTATCTTTCAGTTTCACAAGCCATATAAAATTTCCCTAGACTTTCTCTGCGAATCCTTCAGATCTACACTAAATACTCACCTGTATCCATCCAGTGTGTTGGAAATTTGGATGTACCAATTATATGCTACCATTTGTCAAAATAATTATAATTAATTTGTCTAATGCCTAAATGCCCGCTGAGTTTGTCTGCTCACTTTTCTAATCTTGCTCCTATTTGTTTGTTGGAATTAGATTTCAATTGGAATTGTTATATCACAGAATTGATATTTTCTATGTTTGAGTTCAAAACATGAAACTGGAATAGGTATTTGTTGATTGACATTTACCCCAAATCAGCATTTGACTCTTCCATCTAAATAGGTGAAATTGGAAAATTAATTCCAATTCTATTTAAATAGGAATTGGGGGTAAAGCAGAATTTATAGTATTCTGAAATTCACATGCAATCAATATTTTCCATCTTTTCATTAACCAAACAGTTCCAGCCATATTCCAAAAACTATTTTTCAAACTTAAAACTTCCAAAATTGTCAAATACTAGAATTTGACAATTCCAGTATTATTTAATTCTAGCAACCAAACAAATTTTGAATGCTCCAAGTAGCAAGCCCTCCAAAACATAATCATCTTGGGAAAGCCTTCCTCTAACATTCCAGGTACGTGCTAATTTCCTGTCAAATGCCATGAAAGCAGTTTAAAAAATTGATTTAAGAGCTGGACTAGAAGATTAGCTAAAGCTGTTCCTTTTTTCAAATTCATTTCTAGCATTAATCTAATGAGCATCATAGGCCCAGTCAAATACCCACGTCAATAATTATAAAAACTAAGCAGACTTTATCTATCTTCTTCCTTCTTAAAAAACTAAGGACAGTTTTATAAGAAATCGTGAGCTGAAATTGGTTATATTATCTCCGCTACTAAATAAAAGCCTAAAGGCAGCCTAACAATAGAAAACAGGAAAATGGGAACTTCATTAGAAGCCTCCCCATTTTAGTGGACTCAGACGTAATACTCTTTTTGTTAGAAAAAATTACAACTACCATTCTTTATTACTCCTCCGTAGGGTCTTGTTTTCTCCTTGCTACTTCATTTCTTTTAAATCTTCTGCTTATACGGGTGAGCTTTTATTATAAATAGGAAAGAAATGAATGGAATTTTGACTGAAATCTCCTTGCTTTGATCTTCATACGGTGCAGTCCTAAATGCAAATTTAATTTTAATTAATACTTTTGGTTTTCGCCTCTCTTTGTTGGCCATATTCGTTGAACAAGAGCAGTCTTTTATGTGTTGGTTATATGTCAAGAGTAGAGTACAAGTAGAAGTTTAATTGCTGCAGCCAAGAACAGGTCTCTCTCTATGTAGGAGCATTTAGGGGCATTTAACAATTCTATATCTTTTAAAAATATTGTTATTTTGTTTTTAATTAGAGTTAGGTAGTTGAGAATAAATGCAAATATATATAGATTTCTATATATAGGTAAAAGTGTTTAAGAGAATATAGAAGTTTGAAATTATGTAATATTTGTGATTTTTAGATAATGAAATTTGTAATTTTCAACAAGGTACATCTTTTTTTTATCATTTATACTGGTAAAATCATAAAAATATTCTTCTTGAAGTGATAGCAAGGGAGGGAAAGAGTCATACACTCATATTTATTGAATGGCTACATAATATAAATTAGGCACCCATTTTGGAAATTTGAATAGGCAGACACCTTTTAGGAGCTCTTTTAGAAAAGTTGAAAGGTCATTTATTGGCTATGTGTTACTTTTATTGATAGATGTATTGTTCATCAAGAGGGGGAGTGAGATTTCCAACAGACACAAAGATTTTATAAAAGAGAGGCTTGGACTAGAGGTTAGGAGTAGTAAGGAGTCTAGAAGAATAGCTTGTAGCTCCATCTTACAAATTTGTAGCGCTGAAGTAGGTAATATTTTGCAGTTGAAAAAATGTGTATTTCAGTTAATTCAAATAGAAGAGCATGTGTGAATTTTCATTTTCATTGAGAAATAGAATGCCAGTTATTTCTTACAATTTTCTGATTTATTCTCTTTGTTATACTATACATGAATATTGAGTTAATTATCTTCATATGATATATAAGGACATGTGCTTTGAGCCTGTTATATTATGTAAGAATGTTGGGTTGACTAACCCTCATGTCATATAAAAGAACATGGGCTTTGGGTGTGTTAGGAGAGTCCTTCTCATGACTCTATTTTTACTCTTTGTGAAAGTAAAACAGAACAGTAGTTCTGTAATTTGATATAAATGCAATCAAATATTGAAATAATTTGAAATATATATAAAATATGAATAATTTTTAAGTCTTATTTTCTGAATCTTACCTCTCTATTTTTCTATTCTATTTTATTTATTTTTTCCTCTACTCTTTTTTTCACTTTTCTACATAAAAACTCGGTCATATCAATAAACTTGATTTCCTTGCACAGTAGTTTACAAAAATTAGCTTTCTCTTGAAATACTTAAAAAACCTGAAGCAATAATGATTGAAAGGATGGAGTTAAAAAGCTGATTAGACAGAATAATCTTTTAAATAAGTTTAAATATGGAAGACAGCTGATATAGATGAATAAGAGGAATTTTGTACCTTAAGGATATCAGATAAAGATCATCAGAGATGGTTTTGTGGCCTTACTCGTTTCCAACTATTCTATAGGATTAAAAAATAGAAATCATTTAAATTCTTCCCTTTTGGAGAATAAGAGGGGATAATTCATTGGCTGAAAAAAACTGGCAAAAATATCAAAGAAATATGTACCAAGTTTTGGTATAAACAGATTTACATAAATACATAGTTTCGCCATGCTTATTAAGTTCCCTTTCTAATATTATGAAGATTATATTATGTTTAGACGATTAGAATGTGTGCAAAATATATATACTTCGTAATTGCACTTGGACTGACATTTGTAAATGATAGAAAATATATAGCTATCACTAACTTCGCCATATGCAGCTTCGAAGCTCAACTAGTGAAGAAAGTGGTGAATGACATAATAAAGACACTGGATAGGGTACCGTTACAAGTTGCCAAACATCCAGTGGGATTAGAAACTGTGAAAAAAGTTCTCATTCAGAAACTGCAGCTCTATTCAGCCGAAAGAGTGGTTAGAGTTGGAATATGGGGTATGGGCGGTATTGGGAAGACCACAGTTGCAAAGGCCGTGTATAATGAAGTTTATGGTGATTTCGATGCTGCTTCCTTCCTGTTTAATGTCCGCGACACTAGCCTCACAAAATTGCAGGGGCAAATTCTCTCAGACTTGGTCAACTATGAGGAAGAACTGCGAACTGTGGAAAAGGGCAAATATTTGTTGACAGATCGTTTGCAAGGAATCCGTGCCCTTGTCGTCTTCGATGATGTTGATAATCCCGTGCAATTGTACGCCTTGGCTGGGGATTGGTTGTCGCCTGGCAGCCGGTTAATCATAACTTGCAGGGATAAACACGTTCTGAATGCTGCGCACATCTCATCCGAGTGCATTCACGAGATGCGCGGATTGGAGGAAAGTGAAGGTCTCCAGTTGTTTAGTTGGCACGCCTTCCTCAGATCATCCCCTATTCCCCGTTTTGAAGAGCTCTCCAAAAGAATAGTGCAGGCCTGCAAGGGGCACCCTCTTTCTCTGGAAATTGTTGGAGCTTTCTCGTATGATAAGCAGGATGACAGTGACATTGATTGCTGGAATGAAACTCTTGACAATATTACAGCGAATAGAGACATATTTGAAACACTGAAGATCAGTTATAGTGATCTTAGTGCTGAGGAAAAGGAAATATTTTTGGACATTGCTTGCTTCTTTATTGGGAAAGGCATAACTAATCCCGTTCTTTTCTGGAAATCCATGTATAGGAAGGTGCACACTGCTATCACCAATCTTTCAATGAAGTTGCTGATAAAGATAGACGAGAAAGGTGTATTTGATATGCATGACCTCGTGCGAGATATGGGGCGAATCATTGCTGAAGAAGAGCAAACCCGGCAATGGGAGAGTATCCAGTCAAGCAGCTTGTTGAACATTGCTAGCAATATCAATATCTCTCGCCTTCGCATCTATAAAGGTGATTCACGGCGTCTTAAAATATTGGGTACACCTAATCTCCGCTATCTCCATTTGGAGCATATGCACATAGAAGATAGCATAGACAGTCTCCCTCCAAGTTTAATATGGTTAAAGGTAGATTCATGTTCCTTTGCTGCAAGCACGTGGTATAGCTCGAATTCGTTGGAGAAGTTACTTTTAGCAATGGAGAATAAATCCTCTATTTTAGGTATCAGTTCGCAATTGAGGATAATGGACTGGACTGACTGCGGATCCTTGCAAAACCTCCCTGAGACCATTAGTCATTTGCCACTACTGCAGTCCTTGAATTTGTCCGGATGTCAGAAGTTAGATTGTCTTCCTTACACCATTGGCAAGCTCTCCCAACTTCTATACTTGAATTTGAGTTACTGTGAAAAATTGCGATGCCTTCCTGACAGCATTGGGAACCTGTCTCAGCTGGTGTACTTGAACTTAACTTGTTGTAAGATTTTAACTGAACTTCCTGACAGTATTGGCAAGCTGTCACAGCTGAAACACTTAAGTCTAAGCTGGTGCCAAAAATTGCAGAGCCTTCCGGAAAGCATTAGCAACCTGTCAAAGCTGGAAAAGTTGGACGTTCTGAGTTGTTATTCTGCATGGAAGTCAATTCCTTATGCCATTTTGATGAGGCCAACACTATGCCTGTTCGGATTACCTCCTGAGGTGGAGAACTGGCGAAAGACTCTAATAGCCCAAGGATGTCAAGCGGGGTCTAGGCTTTTTATTAGACTAGCCATGCAAGAATTTAAGACAATCTTAGCCGCTGAATTCGGTAAGTAAATACTACATATTCATTTCCATTTTGAATACTAACAGTCTGTTCATTACAGCTTACCTTATAATCTGATGGATTGAAATTGTTAGCATAAAAGCATGTGTATTGTTTCAGCTTCTTACAAAGAGTAGATGGAAACTGTATACCTCAACCGACTAATCACACCTAAAATACATTAAATTTTACGTCATCTTTTGTAGAAACTCACACTTGAAAGTTCTTTTTACATATAGAAATTATCACAAGCTAACATGGATTTTTCGTTCAATGCAGAAACATTCGAGTCCAACCTCACAAAAATCAGATTGTTGAACAAAAGTTGTTTTGGAATTAGATCAAAAGTGGAATTCAGAATGTCGGGCGAACCAAGTCAAGGTAACAAACACATCAATTCCTTTGCATGGGATTTTTTTTGTTTTTTCTCCATAGAAATATATATATATATATACAAAATATTTTAAAATTTTAAAATGAAGGTTATCTTAACATGGAGCTTACATGTAGTTCTATACACTATTTTTTTATACAATCTTACCGTATTAGTGGAGACTTCAGAATTCTTCTATAAAATATTATAATCTTATTTTTTTTTATTTAAATCCAGAAAAGTTAGATTCATACTATGAAACAAAGTCCATTGATATGAGGAGCGCCCCACTTTTTTCAGTATAGACATCTAACTTTTTCATAAAGACAAGGAGTGCCCCATTTTTTAAAGATATAAAGAGTAACCCATGGATATAAACAATCAACCATCCTCTTTATGGAGAGTTGGAGGAAATGGGATGAATAAATCACATTTCTTTAAATAAATCAAGACTCGAACTCAAGTTGCCAGACAAAGATACTAAAGGTAATAGTGACATATAGTTATCATCCTCAAAAGACAAATTGACTCTCTCTTGTGTGTTGGAAATTGCTTTTGTGAGTGGATTATCATGTTATGATGAGTAGGATTCACATCATTCAATGGCTTCATCTAGATTTTAGAATTATGTAGTTATGAAGTTAATGATATCTTGTGTAATTAATAGTTATCTTGGGTGCTTGCATAAATACATTATGCAAGAATGTGTTTTTATATTAAATTATGGATTTTTTTGGAAACAACTTATTCTTTCCCTCTTTTGTTTTCTTCATAAATTAATGACATGAGATTAAGGTTTAACATTTTTGTGTAAAGCAATGTTATGTTGCCAAAACATTATCTAGTTAAGGAGTTGGTGATTGAGTTATAATAATGTATATTTGTTTAAAATGAGGTTAGTTATTTTCTTATTATGGTTCTTCTATGTAAATTCTAGTGTTATGTATTTCATAAGAGTCTGCTAATTTTAATTTACTAATATATTTCTCATAAAATAGTTTAATGGCTAATCACATGCTAATTTCATAGATAGTTTAAATTAATTCTCTATTTATTATTATTTTACTATAATAGATTATCACATTTCTCAATATTCATTATCAAACTATTAATTTCAATAAGGGGGAACCTCTTTTTTTTTAATGATTGATCATTATTTAGTTATAGCGAAAGTTTTTGAATTAGTGGTTTTAAATAACTAACAAAGACTTTAGAAAATCGTGAAGTGAATTTCAAGAAATCTTTTGAAATTTGAAAAGGTTCTTGAAACCTTGTCAATGTCTAAATCAAAACTTACAACTCCTTTGTCTTTTCAAGTTTCCATATTCTCACATATGAGAAGGAAAGAAACAAGAAGATGTGATGTAAGAAAATAGAAAAAAGAACAAACAAGGTTGTGAAACCTCTAGTGAACTTTGACTATGTTTGAAGGACCTAGCCAAAGACCATCTCTCTATTCCAAAAGTATTTTTTAAAAAGTTGGTACTAATAGAGGCCACCTCTTGACATTTATTGTTGTTAGAGTCGAGGGGATCATAAATACAATATTATTTTATTAAACATGATTATAAACCATTAAAAGAAAGATAATTACAGGTTAGAATACTAGGGTTACCCACAAGTTAATCCAAGCACAACATAGAATTGTTGAAACTAACTCTTAACTATTCACAAAGGAGGAGTAGAAATAAGATATTGGAAATCAAAGTTGGTTCATCCAAGTAGTGGACCAAATGGAATAATATGAGTATTTTGGGATTGGCCCTTTTCTTATGGTGAACAACTATCTAGGTAGAAGCATCCTTGTTGGAAGATGCTATTGGAGTATTACTAGAGGAACTATCATAAGGATTAGATGAGTCAGGCATGGAAGCAATAAATTTTGTGGTATTTACCTCATAGTTTAGGAATAGAGAGTCGCAAATCATGGATTAAAAGAGGTCAAAACTTAAGAGACCACTTGTAGGATCTATAAGAGGGACCACTAAAGTAGGAAACAAATGAGATACAAAAATAAGGACCATAGGAGAAAGGATAAGACAAGATACCAACATAGGTACAATGACAAGAGAGGGAGGCATCAAATCCATAGAAGAATTCGGTGCTATAGAATCTGAATCTATAGAAAAATTTTTGAGATGAAATCCTTCAACATCTTTCTATTTGGTTGAAGAAGAATGTAGGCAAGAACCATATGGGCACATGGAAGAAAAATTTCTTATTAGAAAATAACATCTATACTAGAAAGAGACCCCTTCTTAGCCCAATGTTTTTTTACCAAGGTAGGTCCCCCACCCAAAGTAAAATATTAGTAAGAAGTCACTTTGAAAGGTCCAAATCCACCAAAATCCTGGTATAGGAAATGTGGGAGAAGAGGTTAGTCTTAGGATCATCTTTAAGGAAATGACTCTACATATTACTAATATCTTCATAGGTAGAGTTGTACCGAAAGAGAAGTGGGACATAAGGAAACCGTATCCAAGTAAGAGAAAACTTAATAGGTTCAACTAGAGGGTTTAAAGAGGATTTTCAAGGTGGAGGGAGAGAACATGTGAACTCCCATTTTTAGAAAACCACGGACACGATTGCGTCTCTATCTTCAACTAATTTAAATAGGTAATGAAGAAGCCAAAATGAATAGAAGTCTAGATCCAATGCTTTACCTAAGACCAATGGACTTCATTTCTATGAGAACCTAGAGTGCAACATTGGGAATGAGAGCCATAGATAATTTAACCTTTCAATTAGTGATAAATTTTCAAAATCTATTTGTGCATAGGAAAAAGGAAGTAATGTCAAATATGTGGATGGATAAATAACTTCTCTTTTCATGAATTGTACATCTAGGAAGGAAGATGACCCCAATAGGTTCAAGAGGTCACTCAATCTATGAATGGGGAAAATAATCCTTCTCTAAAATATGTGATTATAGAAAGAATAATGATAAGATATAAGAATATAAATGATTAACTAGGAAAGTCAATGAAAAATTGATAAAAATATATTGTAACAGAGAGATGGTGAGTGAAATTTATAGAAACATAAATCAGAAGATAGAATTCACCTATGACTAAAATATGAGCTCAAAATGGAAAGAACATGATGGAAATTGTGACATATTCTTAGTGTTTTCATTTGCATTTGTCACAAATCATTTGACTATTTCCAATCCTCCCAAATCTTATCCAACAACTCTATAACCTATTCCTACACACAAAAAAATAGAGAAAAATATTGGCTAAAGGGGTTTTGTTGATTTGAAAATCATAATGAGGTCATTGATGACATGATTTTGGAGGTTATGGTTGTCATTATTGTAAATCCATCACATCGGTGAGAGTATTTGTGCAAATTATGAGAAGTTACAATAAGTGGTAAATAAAGATATCGAATAGCTAAACAAAGTAGATAATCAGTACACAAAAAGGAAACTTGCAAAATACATTGTTGCCAAGGGATAGACATGTAAAGGAACAAGTAAAGCCTTATCAACAAACAAGATAAGTAAATGGGTCAAGAAAAGTGGTAAGAAGAAAATAGTATATTATCAATAAGCGTGAAAGACTATCAGTGGATAGGTAAACATGTAAATGGGTAAACTATTAACTATTTAATAAGATAAAATAGGGAAAAGGCATAGGAAAATACATAGTTTTACTTATTTGATCAAATTGGTCATGTTAGCAGCATATTCACTGTACCTAGACAAAAGGTAAAACATAGTACAAAGTTCAAGGAGATGCTTGAAGCAACTTATTGGAACTTGTGCACAAATTTGATTATGATTCCAAGGTAAGTTTGACAAATAGGAATAAAAGAATATTGGACATTGGAAATGACAACACAAATGTTGATCTAGCTGACATGGTGAAATATTTATGATTTTATAAAATGTATTGAGATTTTAGTAGCACGTTTGGATGCATTGGAATTCCTAAAATGTTTTTTCATCTAGAGATACAAAAATTGAAGTTTTATGTGTGTGCATGTGCTTTCATTGGAGCTGTTACATTTCTATTTTATTCTTTCAGTTATATGTTTTATGTTATGGAAGTTTATTTCATCATTTCTTAAAGGAATCAGAAAGAGTTTAAAAGGTTTTATAAGTATTGATTCAACCCCCTTATTAGTACCTATTGTTTCCAACAATTGGTATCAGAGCCAAGGCTCTCTAGAAGAAAAGTTTGACAACTTGGAGAGAAGATCCAAGGAGATGGAAAGCTATAGGTCTAAAAGTAAGCTAGCTACACCAAATGAGGTGATTGTAGAACTGAAACATAAGCTAAAGGATTCATGTGAAAAAATAAAAGAAATGTTTGAACAACTGACAGATAGTCTGAATAGTATTGATGAATTATCTGAAAGCAATGCTAACATTGAGGAGGCTCAAGCAGTAATATCAGATATGATGGAAGAAAATAAGATCCTGATTGATGAGGGAGCCAAGATGAAAAGAGAATGAGAAAATCAAGCCATAAGGATGGGTGAAATTCTTAAAAGAATGAGAGTAGCTGAAAGTGCTAAAGGAATTCTTGAATAAGAGAAGAGAAATGTTGAATAAACTATCAGAGACAAAAATGAAATAATACATAGGTTGACACATGAGAATCACACATTGAATGGAGAACTCAGTGACCCCAATGATGAGAATATACAAATGAGTGCTGAAATTGAGAGAATAATACAAGAAAATGGACAACTGAAAAAGAACTTGAAGATTGAAAAAGATGCAAATGAAAAACTCAAGAGGTATGAAAAAAGCATGCAAAAGATTGATGAACAACTAAGAAATCAAAGGCAACATAAGTATACTTCTGGACTAGGATACATCGATGACAAAAAAATTGAAAAAGGTGAATCATCCAAGCCTAATGTGTTATTTAAGTAGTAGTTTTCATTGCATCAAAGATTGACATGTTAATGCTGGATACAACCACTAGACTTATAGAAGACACAGGAGGTGATTAATCCATGTCACGAATCCTGAGGGGAGCACTGACCATTTTTCCAACAATCTCCCCCTCAGCATTACCCGAGGGGATTCAAACCTATGACCAAGCTGTGATACCACTTGTTACAAGTAGTAGTTGTTGTTTCATCAGAGATCAACCTGTTAATTCCTTATACAACCACTAGAATTATAGAAGACACAGGAGGTGGTTAAGCCATGTCATGAATCCTAAGAGGAGCATTGACCATTTTATCAACATAATGTCGACCAATAATCACAAATTCCAAAGGGAAAAACTAGTCCACAAGGTAAGAAACCTATTAAAACCACTTTCTGTACAATTATGGAAAGCTTGGACACACAACTAGTGTATGTAAAATAAAATTGGTAAATATTCCAAGAATTACTTATTTTGGTGGATATTGTTACAATTAAAATAAGTATGGTCATCAAGCTAATGAGTGTAGATCAAGACCTAATGATAGATCATATGAAAGGAGTTTCAATGGCTACTATTACACGTCCAAAAAATTTAGACACAAGGCAGAATATTATAGATCAAGAGTATCATCACCAAGATATCCTAACAAACCAGTGAATGTTCTAAGAAGGGAAGGAAACATGAATGTTTCATGTTCTATTTTCAGAAACTATGGACATATGGTAGTGAATTATCGATTAAGGAATCCTAAAAGTAAAGGTGGACACTGGAGGACAACAAGTATGGAATGTTTTCATTGTCACAAGATCAAATATCTAGCAAGAGACTTTTTGCAAAAGAATCAGTCACCAAGAAATGAAGGATTAAAAGATTAAAGGATTGTCAATATTGAATAAATAAGGAAAGAGAAGGGTATGTGTAGGATCATGGTATACCAAACTATGACCTTAAGTGGCAATGAAAAATAAGAAAATCAGGGTTAGTCAACTTGATGTAAAAAGTTGTAAGAATAGAATCTGTAGGAAATTGAATGTAGTTTCTAAACTACTAGCCCTTGTCTAAAATTTTTTTTATCTAATTGTTAAAAATTTTAGATTTCAGTGTAGTAATACAAAAATTTCAGGGAAAAGATAAAAGTTACGTGTATGTATGACCACCTTAATCACAATCAAATGATGATATATTTTTGCAAGATTCTAGATATACTTGTAGTAGACTCATTCACGGATGTGATGCATATTTTTTTGTAATTTTTTGCCAAATAAATAATTAATTATGAATTTTCTGCTACAACTTTTTCAGAATAAAAAAACTCTCATGTCTGACCACCTTAACTAATTCTAAACTTTACAAAATTGAAATTTTATTTTTTTTCTTATAGTAGCCGAAGCATAGAATGTGACGCATGTTTCGAATTTCAAAAAGGCTAAACAATTTGAAAGTTATAGTTATTTTTCAATCAGTGTGTCAATTACGACTTTAAAGATAACTCAAATGAAAAATAAGTAATAATTACTTATTGAACTTGAAATTTGATAGCAATTATATTGATGGAAAGCTGATAATGTCTCTAAGAAACCCTTTTCGTTCATCAATTTCAGGTGAAAAAATAGTCGTCAGCTACATGGTCAAAGTCTCGATATCAAAAACAATCTCCTAAACATGCCTAAAGGGTTGACCATCCACAGTTGGTATTGCTAAAGCAAATACCAAGCCTAATCGGATATCTGAAACTTCCTACCTAATTCAAAATTTCAATTACACTAGTTTTCGCAATTTGATGTTTCATATTAAATTGTATTTTTTTTATGTTAATATTAATTAAGTTAAGTATTTTTTCAATTTTAAAATATATATTACAATTTTTTTTTATAATATTAATATTAAATATTAGTAGCATAGCATTAATATTATAATATAAATTTTTATATTAGTATGTATTATATTATTATTATTTATTTATGTATTGTATAATAGTATAATATTAACTTATTAAATATTTATATTATATGTTCAATATTATACCTGAGAGAGAGAGACAGAGACAGAGAGAGATAGAGAGAGATAGAGAGATAGAGAGACAGAGACAGAGAGACAGAGAGAGACAGAGACAGAGATAGAGATAGAGACAGAGAGACAGACACAAAGAGACAAAGACAAAGACAAATAGAGATTTTGGAAAAATTTTGGCAAGAGATATCGGATATCTAATATTTTTGGATATCCGATATTATCGAATATCTGATTCTATTTATTGGTCGAATATTCGATTCTATTTATTGGTCAAATAGCTGATTCTATTTATTGGTGAAAAGTAAAAACAATATTCTCTGGGTCCCGAGAGAGAGGCACATTTTTACGCAAAATTACAGGAGTTAAGATGCAGCAAATCATGTTTTATCTCTAGAGAAGACAAAAATACACTTTTTTGTTGGATTTTCTCTATTACCAAAGGTTTTTGCATCACCTTTTTGGTCTAATTATGGGGAGTAGTAGCTATCGAAAGCATAAATGGAAGAGGAGACTCACAAATGAAGATATTGAAGTGTATCAAGAAATGGATAGGATTGCTCATCGAAACAAGAGATAAGGAATATTAAATATTAATGAAGATGTCAGCATAGACCCACCTTTGAATGTGGTTTCAAGTGAAGAACATGAATTTAAAATAATTTATGACAATAATATTGAAAATGAGAATGTAGGGATTGAAGATGAAAATGTAGGTTTTGAAAATGAACATGTAGATGTAGACAATGGAAGTGTGGACATTGTCAATGACAATCCACCGATTGAATATGAAGGAATTGACAATGATAATGGTACACAAGAACCAAATCAACATAACACATCTCCAAATTATATGAGAAATGAAGTCCCTTCGGAGGAAGAAAGACAAATTTCAAAATAAAGACCTTCAAGAACAACTAAATGGTTACTTGAAATTGATGAGAACATAATGAGCAATTTCGATGGCAAGAGATCAGAAAGAACCGTTCAGTTGTGGGTTTCAAAATTATTTGATCAATTTTTTAGCCACAAGACGTTGGTTGAGCAATGTCAAATGTTTGTGCAATTGTTAAAGATGTAGGAGATGAGACGTATACTAGTCAAATTAAAGATTAGTGTGAACAAGAAAAAGGAGAGGAATGCTATTATTGTTAGAAATATTTTTAGTGCTCTCAATTCCATTGGGAAGACTACAAAGGAAAAATATAAGAGATCCTCTAGGAGGGTTATTAGAACCTCCTTAGTAAGTGATCATTTGAGAAAGGTTCGTTTGATGAGACAAACTTGTGTTGACTTCAATCTAAATTGTAAAACTTTGGATAGAGCACTTACAAGAACAGCAAGACTTGATGATCCTCTTCAAAATGATACATGGGCTTATGGTGGGAGACTTTCACGTTGTGATAAGAAGCTTACCGATGTTGTGAAGGATCAAAGTCAACTATTTTGGCAATCTAACTCAACAGTGTCATCAAATGTGAATGATGTCTTAAAGTTGAAAATTGGCATTCGAGATCACACCCCGCATCCCAAACATTATTTGGAGGTGAGTCAAACAATGTTGTTCAAAATATTTTGTGAGACACATCCAACATTGCAAATATCACAAAGAACTTTTGAAGCCCTGAAGCCTTTTTTTGTGTGCCTCTTAAGATTTGAAATACTTGTTATTGCAAATATCATGTGGTGTTTTCAATGCACCATGAATTGTTACGATCCATCCATTCTACTTTGCATCCTAGTGAAATGTTGGAGGAGTGTGGTGCAAGTGCTCTTCCAAAATTATCAAGAGACTTGCTAGATAATTTTTATGTCCTAGAGATGATGGATGTTTCTTTTATAGAAAAGATTGCTTAAATGACAAGTGGTTAGGGTGTGGTGGGCTAGTGAAGTTTGTTGAATGTTTTCATGAGGGCTACAAACATGATTTTGGAAAGACAATTGTCCATAAAAAGGTATATGAAACTGTTAAATATACATTAAAAAGTAGAGGTGAAGGCTCTAGATGTGAGTTGGTTACAAAAGAATGCAATGTAGCTAATTTTATTTTAGATTTAAGGATTAATATTTTTTACAAGTATGCAAGGCATAGTCATAGGTCTCAGTGGTTGGATCAACAATTCAGGATGTGTAAGGACATTTTCCCGATTGACACTATTATATCATTTGTTGACTTTGCAGAGAAATATACATTGCAGCCCCAAAATGAGTTGCAAGCTCAATATTACAATTCTATTCACATTGCTATTTTTGCGCACATAACATAGAGACATTCCCCTGATAGTATAGAAGATGACCGAAAGATAATCAGAGAGTACCATTTTTATATGAGCAATGATAGATCACACTCATCCAAATTTTTCCAACATTTCTTTGAGAATTATTTTGAGTGGGTGCGGGAAAATAATAGTGCTATGGATAGACATCTCATTTGGTCATATAACTGCACAGGTCAATTAAAAAATGCTCGTATGTTTTATTGGTTATGTAGAATGCATGTAGAGAAAGGTTTACCTCATATTTGGAGTTTTTTGGAGGCCGGTCATGGAAAATGGGAGCATGATGGAGCAGGTGCATGCGTAAAGAGAGCTCTAGTTAAGGAGCAACTGAGGATTTCAAGTGCATAAATCATTGATACTCATTCTATTGTTGATTGGTGTACTTCAGCATTGTCACGAGGGGGGGGGGGGGACTCTTGATTCAGCAGTGCGCAAATTCTTTTGGTTAGTTGAGTTGGGCACAATAGGAGATAGGTTGGATGGTCAAACTATGAAAGATTCTTTAAAAATGTATTCATTTCGAAGCTCAAATGCTATTACATGGACCATTTAGACACGAGAGTTGGCTTGTTATTGTCCAAGTTGTCTTAAGTGTGATTGGAATCAGTGTGAGTCAAGTGAGTGGGTTGATACATGGGTTCCCCATTATCTTACTTCTTTATCTCTCACATTCTTTTTAATAAATGATGCCATGGATTGTTCACTTGACTACGACCATCTTTTTGATCTTCTATAGCCAAGACATGTTTTTGCATTAGTTGTACCACAAGGGAATGATGAGAATCAGATTACTAGTTAGCACGTTGTGTACGAGGAAAGAAGAAACTTGCACAACCGATGACAGATGATGATATGTTCACATATCCAATAGGATCACATGTTGTTGCAGGAACATGGTTGCACACATATATGATTAGAAATAATGGCCTTCCTATGTTTGAAGACTATGAGAAGCACAAAACCATTCTCATGTATTCATACCTTATTATAGCAATCAATGTTAAGTTGTTGAAACATCAAGGAAAACCAAAGACAAAGGAACTTTGGACTATTAGTACTGCTGATCATGAAGCAATATTAAATACCCTCAAGAAAAGAGATGACCCTTCAGGCACACTTCAGTAGGTAAGTTCAACTCAAGTTGCAAGGTTTTCCATATTTATTATGATTACATTCAATAAATTAATTGTAGTTTTTTACTTTATTTGTTTGAGCCAATAAACTTGGTTTTGTATGTGGATTTTAAATGTATTTGGATACATATATGATAGATATAGAAGATCGAGGTGTGCATTTGATTAGCCCATCTTTTATGACCGTAAACTTCAATATGTATTGTCTAGTCATGTTCTTTGGTTCGTTTAGTTACTTATACATGTTCATAATCTTTTTCTCAACCTATATAATCTTCTTATATACTCTATTAACTTTTCTTTTGTCTTCCAAATGTAGGGATTGGAGTGAAAAAGACACTTATTTTTTTATATATAGTTGTGTAATTTGCATATTTAGATGCTAAATTTTGTATATAAAAACAACAATTGAATGTAATGTGCATAGTTAGTGTATTGCCTTAGAATGGAAGCACTTCCATGATAAGAGTCTTTATCCCTCTGAGTAAGTGGTCTGGTGTCATGTTAAGCACCTTGATTGGGTCCTTGCATGTAACTGGCTTTTCCCCCTGTTCTACTTTCCTCTGCAGCTGATTTTCACTCCATATCTGCATTTCCTAGCATTTTGGATCAGGATCCTGAGGTTTTTGACCACAAGGTCAAATTCGACCTTGACCCTAACCTGGTCAGGTTCAAGCTCATCCTTGAACCCCTGTCCAGATTTCAAATTTCCTTAATTTTTGAGTGTCGAGTTTTGGGGATATTTGTTTTCCCGCCTCCGGGTTGGCCATTTCGGGTTTCAAAATGGTAAA
Source organism: Chamaecyparis obtusa (assembly GCA_027943335.1). Taxonomy (NCBI): domain Eukaryota; kingdom Viridiplantae; phylum Streptophyta; class Pinopsida; order Cupressales; family Cupressaceae; genus Chamaecyparis; species Chamaecyparis obtusa. Next base: position 35,358 of record BSBK01012685.1, read on the forward strand.
TCCTTAAATTTCATTTAATCTAGGTATATTTTCTAAAGGTTAGGACCTAATTGGGATTTAATTCTCCAAGCTAGCCCCTCTAGAGGATTGTGCCCTAGTTCACTATAAAAGGAGGCCTTCCTCTCATTTTTATCATCAAGTTTTGTGAGAACAAGCAGTTTCTCTCAAGCTCTCAAGTGCAAGAAAGTATTCAAGAATTCAAGCAAGCCTTCAATTATTCAAGTGTTCAAGCATTCATCCATCAAGGAGATCCATTGTTAGCCATTGAAGGATTCAATCTCTTTGGAGCCCCCTTGAAAATCCATCCTTCTACATTCATCCAAGCCTCCTCATATGCAAAGATCAATTTAAGATTGGTGTTGAAGATCAAATACCATTGATTGGAGACATCCTACATTCTTTCTACATCCATTCAAGCATTCCTACTTGTGGATTTGAGGATTCGAATCCTCTACAAGGACTTCAACATAGGCAAGGTGAATTGTTCCAATTACTTTGTTTATGCATACTACATTTCAATTCAATTTCAAGGTTAATTGATAAATTGGGGTTTGACCAAGGCAAACCCCCCATACAAATAAAACCCCCATTTTCTTGTAGGTACAGGTGCAGAATTTCAGATCTAAGAGGGGATTTGGATACCCTTTTCGGTGAACTTTCGAGATTTTTGAACAAAGTTAGAATCGACCTTCAGAATAAACATGTAACCTTTGACCTTTTATGAGGGTCAAAGTCGACCTGATCTAATCTCAAAAAAATATTTATGGGTTCTGTAGATCTCGCAGTTTCAGTCTAGAATGATGGAAATTAGCAGTTTTTGAGATCATTTGATAGGGTTTTCAGCCGATTCTTTTTCAGAGTTTAGTACCTTTATTTCTTAATTTCAATATTAATCATCTACATTTACTTTCCATATCAGTACAACTTCATGTATGTGTAAAATATTGGCTTTGGGATCTCTTTTATGTACAAACCATTGTTCTAGGACCCCATCCATATTTTATCCATTACATTTTGGTGAACCCGACATACTTACCCCTTCTTTTGTGGAATTAGATGCCCTATTGTGTTTATGGTGTTTGATTTCCTTTCCATTCTTATAAATATCATTTGACTACATTTAGATATATCTAGATCTATTTTATATGCATTTCCTTATCCATTATCATGATGCATAAATTGTTTCAAGTGTTTTTCAAATGCCTTATGGATAGGGATGATAATCCTCTTATTTGGGATGAACCTTTGGATTTGGATGTTGATTACTCTCTTCCTCATGAAACCATTGTGAATGATTCAACTGTTTGGGATGATCCCTTGGATAAAGACATTCATTTATCCCCTCCTCCTAAAGAATATTTGATACAAGAGGGTGATTTATTAATGGATGACATATTCATACACGATGATAACTCTTTTCCTAAAACACACTCCCCTCATGTGGACATTTTAGTGAAAGAAGATGATATTATAGATTCTTTACCTCCATTTGAGATTCCTTCTAGTCATGAGGCATTAGTGGAGAATGATATGAGTTCCCTTAATGCTCTCCCTTTTAGTGATGATCCTATGGAGAATCAAGATCTTACCTCATCTCCTCGTAGGATGTCCTCTTTTCTTCCTTCTTGTGAATCTATTTGTAGTGTTGAGATGTAACAAAAATGGTTTATCCTAAACCCTTGTTGATTGTCAAAGGTTCTCCTCGCCTTACTATCAAAGGTAAACCTATGGAGTCTTTCAATGATCAAGGCTCGATAGCTCACACATATCATACAAGGAATAACCCTCAACCTAATCCGATGGTTTCTACTTCATTGCCACCTTCTCAACCTATTCTTCCTCCTCCACCCCGTCTTCCTATCAAGGAGTATAATTCGATAAACCAATTGCAAAATACCCCTGCCAAGATTTTTTTATGGGAGCTTCTTCAAACTTCACCTACCTACTATGAAGCCTTGCAAAAATCTCTAGCAACTCTTCCTACTCCACCTCCTAATCAAGAGAACATCAATAACTTCTTACAATGCATGCATGCTACCCTAGGTCCTCCTGACATTGTATTTACTCAAAAGGATTTACCTTCTAAAGAAGTTCAAAATCAATATGATGCTCTTATGGTTGTTTTTTCTGTCAATAAAAGTATCATTCATAGGACCTTGATTAATAATGGATCTGGGCTTAATGTTTGTAGTATGGATATGCTCAAAGCGATTAACTCTAATCTTTCAACTATTCAACCTGAAAGTTTTCCTATATGTGGCTTTGATAACATTGCTAAGAATACATTAGGAATCATTACCTTGCCTATCAAAGTAGGACCGGTCATCCTGAATACACCTATTCATGTTATGCCTGGACCTCTCAATTATAATCTTCTTTTGGGTAGACCTTGGTTGCATGAGATGCATGTTGTTCCTTCCACCCTTCATCATAAAGTCAAGTTTATATATAACAACGTGATGTATACACTTCATGCAGATGATGCACCTAATCCTTGTTTGAATATTCAAAATCATACTACTCCTATTCCTAATAGCAATCCTTCTTCCTCTAATGCTCTTCCTGGCTATGATTGGGGAACCTTGGATTTTACTCCTACCTTTATTGGAGAGTATAAGGTTAATGATCTTGATTTTATGAAGAAACAAAGAGAATTTGAACAACGAGTTTTTACTTCTACTTCTAATACCCTTAGTAATAACTTTATCGCTACTTCTACCCATAATGAATCTATCAAACCTAGTAATGATGACACGGTGACTACTAAAGTTCCATTGACTCCTTCTGATATGGCTTCTCATTATGGTCCTAGTTATCACTTCCTAGTTAAACAAGGATTTAATACTCACGGATGTGGTAAGCATAAACAGGGAATTCAAATGCCCTTACACACTGGGGGGCATGAGCATTCTTATGGATTAGGATTTACTCCTCGACAACAAATCAATGTTAACAACATCTCCAATAACACTTCAAAACATGATGAACCTATGAAGGAATTTGGCCAAGAAGTTCTTTTTCCTAAAATCCTTCATGCTAACATGATTACTAGACCTAAACACAAAAAGAAATATAGTCCACACTTGAAGACTCTTCCTTTTTGTTTATATCATAGATTTCATGATCACTCTACTAACGAATGTCAAGCTTTACATTATAAGATTAGGCAGCTCATTGATGGTAAGGTTATTTATATATCATGTGGCAATGAGTTGTATTTCAATTCTATTTTCCCTAAATAATATCTATGTTCCTATTATAGAGCTCCACATTATGTCAACAACATTAGCCTAATCCTTGGGGGCTCATTGTCTTGCATAGTGTTGTGAGAAATATAATAGGTTCCCTTCCATCTTTGTTCCTACACTTGGGGGGCAAGGATGTCATCTCCTTCTTTTCTATTTCCAGGATTCACCTTTTTCCTTGGTTAAGAAGTATCTATCTATTATGTGATATCCAATTATACATGAACATTTTGGTTTGCATTGAGGATATTTTCCTTGGTCACAACTGATTTCATTGTTTGACATTGGGTTTCCATGGTTGATATATATCTCACCTTGGAAACTGAACAGTGTGCTATCCCTCACAAGGGTTACTTTTTCACTTCTTGCATGATATCTCTTTGCATTTGTCCCTTCCATGGCCTCATAGGACCTGTGACCTTCTTGGCTTGGACTAGATGTTGTTTGTGGATATTGTCTTGATGCTGAAGAAGGCTTTATCCTTGTTCTTTTCTTTCCTTAACATGTCAAAATAGTATGTTTTTTCCATATTAAGGAGGGGGGCATATATACGGCCTCCCTCATTCTATATTATGTATTTTTGTTTTAACCTTTTGTTTTGTAGCATGCTAAATCTCGGAAGGTAACACACATAAGTTGCTAAATCCTGAAGGGACATGCATTTTCAATTTCCAATATGCTAAATCTTTCGAAGGTAACGCACATAAGTTGCTAAATCCTGAGGAGACACGCATTTTTCAAATTTTTCAATATGATAAATCTTGGAAGGTAACGGACATATGTTGGTAAATCCTGAAAAGAGATGCATCTATATGCTAAATCTTCCAAATGTAATGCACATAAGTTGCTAAATCCTAAGGAGACACACATTTTGTATTCCATGGCGATCCAAGAAGGTGGATCCATAATTACTTTATAAAAGTCATCAGAAGACACACTACATACATGCACAAAGCTACCAGAAGGAACACAACATTATGGGGTGACTATCAAGTGTTTTCTTGGTGGGTCATCCTATTCTTTTGTGGTTCATAGTGAGATACACACATCTTACTGGGTGAGCTAACCACTCCTCTCTCTCCTTTTCTCTCTTTTTCTAGTGATGTCTCTCTTATTACAATCTTGGAGTTGACAAAGACTCGAGTCCCTAGGGGCTTGAGGATCCCTTTGTCCCTTTGATTTTAATAAGATTATCTTTTTCTTTGTGATCTCCTTTACCAAGAGTTTGCATCGAGTCCATACTCTTGCTAAAGTGGGGGCTTAATGTATCATCTTAAAATGGAAGAACTTCCATGATAAGAGCATTTAGCCCTCTGAGTAAGTGGTCTGGGGTCATGTTAAGTTCCTTGATTGGGTCTTGCATGTATCTGGCTTTTCCCCCTATTCTTCTTTCCTCTGCACCTGATTTTCACTCCATATCTGCATTTCCTAGCATTCTGGGTCAGGATCTTGAGGTTTTTGACCACAAGGTCAATGTTGACCTCGACCCTAACCTGGTCAAGATCAACCTTGACCCTGACCTGGTCAGGTTCAAGCTCGTCCTTGACCCTACTATCTAGATTTCAAATTTCCTTGATTTTTGAATGTCGGGTTTCGGGGATATTTGTTTTCCTGCCTCCGGGTTAGCCATTTCGGGTTTTGGATTAGTAAATCCTTAAATTTCATTTAATCTAGGTATATTTTCAAAAGGTTAGGACCTAATTGGGATTTAATTCTCCAAGCTAGCCCCTCTAGAGGATTGTGCCCTAGTTCACTATAAAAGGAGGCCTTCCTCTCTCATTTTTATCATCAAGTTTTGTGAGAATAAGCAATTTCTCTCACGCTCTCAAGTGCAAGAAAGTATTCAAGCATTCAAGAAATCCTTCAAGCATTCAAGTGTTCAAGCATTCATCCATCAAGGAGATCCATTGTTAGCCATTGAAGGATTCAATCTCTTTGGAGCCCCCTTGAAAATTCATCCTTCTACATTCATCCAAGCCTCCTCATATGCAAAGATCAATTCAAGATTGGTGTTGAAGATCAAATGCCATTGATTGTAGACATCCTACATTCATTCTAGATCCATTGAAGCTTTTCTACTTGTGGATTTGAGGATTCAAATCCTCTACAGGGACTTCAACATAGGCAAGGTGAATTATTTCAATTACTTTGTTTATGCATACTACATTTCAATTCAACTTCAAGGTTAATTCATAAATTGGGGTTTGACCAAGGCAAACCCCCCATACAAACAAAACCCCCATTTTCTTGTAGGTGTAGGTGCAGAATTTTGGATATGAGTGCGGATTTGGATACCCTTTTCGGTGAACTTTTGAGATCTGTGAACAAAGTCAGAATCGATCTTCTGAATAAAAATGTAGCCTTTGACCTTTTATGAGGGTCAAAGTCAACCCGATCTAATCTCAAAAAAATATTTATGGGTTCTGTAGATCTTGCAGTTTCGGTTTAGAGTCACGAAAATCAACAGTTTTTGAGATCGGTTGACAGGGTTTTCAGCCGATTCTTTTTCAGAGGTAAGTACCTTTATTTCTTAATTTCAATATTAATCATCTACATTTACTTTCCATATCAATGCAACTTCATGTATGTCTAAAATATTGGCTTTGGGGTCTCTTTAATGTATAAACCATTGTTCTAGGACCCCATCCATATTTTATCCATTACAGTTAGATGCCAAATTTTGTAAATAAAAAACAACAATTGAATGTAATGTACATAGTTAGATGCCAAATTTTGTATATAAAAACAACAATCAGATGTAATGCACATATTTAGATGCCAAATTTTGTATATAAAAAAATTGATACAAAATTTAAAATATAAAAGAGCCCATGGGGTTGATTTGCAAATATTAAGTGCCCACATTTGTGTCATCTTAATGCCATGTTTAGTGCAAAAAATGTGTTTCCTTACTATGAATGTTGTATCTTTATATAGTTTGTATCATCTTAATTTTGTATTCTTACATGTTTGTATTGTCTTAATTCCATGTACATTTGTATCATCAAATGATGTAATAGTTGGAGTCATTGAGTCAAAATTGGTCAAATGTGTCCAAAGTAAAATGATGATTCCCTGGGGTGAAGGGATAGTGTTCAAGGGCTTCATCCTAGCACCGAATGGACTATGCCATTAGCTTCACTTGCGGGGGTGAACGCTAGGGAAAACCCCATTTCAACCACTGAGTCACTAGAACGTTCCGGACCATGCTGGACTAAACTGTCCCCAAGGTGCACTAAGCATGATTTGGAAGTGAACTTTAGAGGTTCATATCTCAAACCCCGTGAGAGGTATTAGTGATCTGTGAGATGCTACAAGACTGCATTTCTAAGGCCTACAATAACCTTTGTCTATTCAGGGAGATTCATATTTTTTGAATTTGGCACGCTAGTCTCGCTTGATGTCAAAACTTGTTGTGAGGGTCAGTTGAAATTTTTACCACTAGGTTTCTTCCAAACCATTCATCCCAGTACTAAATGGACTATGCCATTAGCTCTGGTTGGCTGGCTAAATGCTAGAGACAACCCCTTTTCGACCACTGAGTCACTAGAACATTCCGGACCATGCCAAACCAAAGTGTCCCCAAGGTGCACTAAGCACAATTGGGCAGTGAACTTTTGAGGCTTGTATCTCAGACCCTGTGAGATATATCAATGATCTATGATATGCTACAGGACTGTGTTTTTGAGGCCTACAATAACCTCTCTCCATTTTGGGAGATTTGAATTTGTTTGAATTTGGCACACCAGTCTCACTTGATACCAAAACTTGCACTGAGGGTCAGTTGAATGTTGCATCACTGGATTTCTTCCAAACCATTCATCCCAGCACCAAATGGACTGTGCCATTAGCTCCAGTTCAGTGAGTAAATGGTAGGGAATAGTAATGGTTGAAGTTTTTAATCGAATCAATCGATGAAAATAAAGTTCTCTGCATTTCTATAGTTCTCTGTCTCGTGGAACAGTCCACGCAATAGTGAATTGATTAGAATAAATCTTATGTGATCTTGGCTTGGTTGTGATATAGGAATAGTGTCTTTTGTTTGTTTACAAGTTTATGTAACTATTTCATTATTTGGAATATCATTAAGATATTATAATTGATTGATGTCGAGGACAAGACTAGCATTGTAGGCACAGTCAGCATCTAAGTTTGTAGCTACCCTTAAGTAGTGACCCTCCCACCACTGTGGTGACTGTAACTTGGTGGGAGAGGTCTAAACATGTATATTTACTTTTATATTAGTAGTTGAATGTAGGGAAAGTGGAAGAAGGGTAGAAGAGGCAGAGACAGGCCTGGTAAACATACAACGAAAGGGTGCATTTGAAAGCTCCAGTATTGGTTGTGGAATACCCGATGAAGGGAGAAGGAATATGATGATTGAAGATGTCTATAGGGATGTATTGGAAGGGTTTAGGACCTTTATAGGGCTTGCGAGTTTCAAGTTAGGTTAGTTTCCCTAAAACCCTAGGCTATTGACCCTAGAAACAAGGGTTTATTGATTTGGGAGCTTGATGAATGGTGGGACTTTAAGAGTTTGAAAATCTTGTGTTTTGGAAGGTATAGGAAGACTATTTAAAGTCTTTGAGTCCTCTAGATAAACAGGGATAGGAGTTGATTCTTTGAGCAAGGGCTAATTAGGCCTAGATGGAGAGCTAGAGGGTGGAGAAAGTCTTCGCCAATCAAAAGATGAAGGACTGAGATTGAGATAAATTTAGTAACTCTAAAAAGGGTATTAGAAAATGTAAATAGCTTTTTATGTTGTTTGGAGAGTTCAAGAGTAATTTTCCAGTTTCGGTATTTGTAGGGCTACTAGACAGGCCTAGAAAGGGTGTATAAGATAAATGGTTGAAGTTGAGTTGATTGGAGTGAATGGGAAGTTAGAACATGGTAAATAGACCATGATAAGATGATCTATGGTATTGGGATCAAGGTGAGAGGTCTAGTTGGAATTTTGGTATGGTGGAGGCACTAGGTGCACTAGGTAGCACTCTATTTGACCCTTGAGTTGAGACTAACTCCTTGAGTAGATTCCAAGATGCTTGTAGAATCCTCAAGTTGAGTTGAGTTCCATGAGGGGATAGTAGAGGTCTCTACATCATATTTTCTTGTTTGAGAGCATCAAATACACATGAATACAATGTAGCACATAAATTTTGAATTCACTTAAGTGATGAATTACACGTGTGAACACACGTAGAACATAAAGTGTACACATAAATTTGATTAAGTTATGAAGCATACATGCAGCACATATTTTATAAAGCATACCACATGAATTCACTTAAGTCATGCACGTAGCCCATACACATGAATTTAGGTTAAGAAGAATGTACTTGAATATACATGAATATACTTAAGGCATAAATTGTACACATGAGTACATACACACAAGTGTATTTACATACTAACAATGAACAAATGAGCACACAATTAACAAATTGGATCAAATATCAAGTTTCATATATATCAAAATGAATAATAATTCTGTACATATTTACATGTCAACATATCTAGATACAATGTGGCATACACCATCTCAAAATGTAACATATGACATCTCAAAATAAGAATTTCAACTACAAAAGTTTCTAGGACATCCTATTCTACTGGTGGATCATCAAAATGCAGCCTCTTTGAAGTACTATTTGGCTCCGATGGATCCTGCATTCAAATACAAAAGTGAAACCCCAAGTTAGATTCAAATTCAAAATCATAGTCAATAATAATAAATAAAATTTAAACTGAAATTGAACTCTCATATACCTCACCTCTGTGTCTCCTCCCATGGATAGGAGACCTAATATATGTCCTGGGTAGCATAGGAAAAATGCCACCAATGTCGACTCTGACCTTTATATGTTTGTGAACATGAGATTGATCTACGAGTTATACTATTTAATGTTAAATAATTGGTAGCAAATATATGTTTACAAAATAACTCAATTAACATTAAAACTTACCTGTGTTAAACTTTTTTCAGGAAATGTTGGCTGAGTCATCAGTGATACAAACCCTTGGCGTTCTACCTCCCTCAAACTAGGAGTGACCTACAAAACTCAAACAAATACTTCATACTATCATAACTTGATCATATTATATATACTTTATAGTAAAATACACACAAATAACTTTATAAATATATGTACCATGGAGCTATCACTGTGAATGGATATGCCTGTGACTCTATCCTGACGATAGGGTCTCATGACATCCTCAAATACCACTCTCTATCAAATAAACCATGTAAAGTAAAAATGAGTACGCACAACTGACAAGTATACATGTATGCATAAACAAACTAAATTACTTAATTACCTTTCCCTTCTCAATGCCTGATACCTAGACCCCCTCACATTTCCCTGTGGTGGTAACTGGTGACACCTGCATCATTGTGTAATAAGATGATCACAAAAATTAGAAAACAATGTACATATACTATTATAATAATTTAAGGAAATCAAAGAGTACATTAAAACATATGTACCATGGAACTGTCAATGCCAAATGATATTGCCGAAAGTGTGGACCCCTCCACCTGTGCCATCTCCTCCTCTGTCATCAACTGAACATAAATGTAATACATAAAATAAATAAGTGGGAAATTATTATAAGAAAATTATACTAAAAATACGAATGATAAAATTTAAATACAATGTAAAAAGTGAACTGTTTACCCTTACCATAACAGTAGGAGTCCATGCCTCTTTATGCCCCTGATGCACATCTTCATGAGGTGCTTCAGTACCTGTAGTGTGTTGTGTAGAATCGTCCACATCAAAGATGTAATTATATGCATCACTATCATTCAGTGGACCTAAGCACAAATTCTTGCACATAATGCAAGTGTGGGGCACACAAACATGTGAGCTCATGGAGGATGTGGAAGGGCTAGAAGCATCAACACGGGGAGGAAACAATGGCATGTTATGTGTAACCAGAAGATCACTCAAGGTGTGAGTGGATCGAATAGTCTGTGAGCCGGCCTCAGCAATAATGTTAGGATGTTGTACTATGGGAGGTGGTGAAAGCTTGGAAGGGGAGACATATGTGTAGGATTTCACCCGTTGTGCCCATGGCCTATCCTAGGGAGCGCCTAAACCTACACCCTAGTTCGGTCTCATACGCCAATAATTAACCTTGTGACTGAGCACAAATTCAGCATACAATTTTTTAATAAAATAAAATGGGACATCCAAATTGTTGTCAGGTGGTCTATCAAAAACCATCCACTAGCGGTCCCAAAAGTTGTCACATATGGCACTATTTGTGCACCATTTAATTAACAACTTGGTTTTTTTAGGGTCCAATTTTAGACCAATTTTAGGATCTACAAAAAGATTACATATGTCATGTTTAGTTATGTTTAGGTTCATGACTTGATCATAGTCAAGCCCATCGTAAAATTGGACATGCATGGAATCGTGCCAAAGAAGTGCAGTACTATGTTGCTCTGTAAGTTTCTCCATGTTTTCAATAATTGAGTTCAATGTCGTAAACATGGGGCACAATGTGGGGATATTGGCATAGGTGGTTTGAAATCCTCTAGGTTCATTTATAGTATCTCCTATTAGATCCTCTAAATGGTGAGGGTTTGTGACTTGTACATCTTTTAGAAGTGGGGGATTATTGGGAGGTGGTTATGGATTGTTTGTGGGATCATTAGGAGGGTTTTCTAATTCCATGTCTGATTACAATTATAAAAAAATTAGGTAATTACAATGAATTTTAAAAAACAATACAAAAACTCATTTAAACAGGCTAATTTTTATATAAAAAACTCTAAATTTCTATTAAAAAATAATTAAAAAAATAAAAATCTGAAGATTGGACTTACCTTAGATTAAAGAAAAATTGGATAGGGGATTCCAAACCGGATATCTGAAATCCCTAGCCGCATTCAGGTTTTCACAATGAAAATGTTGAACGTGACTGGGGTATACAAATTTATAATTACTGGCAAATATCAAATATCTGATATTATCATATATCTGATAATATCTGATATTTGATTAAGCCTTTTCTTTGGCTTTTGGCTTGGCCATGTGTACTGACACCCAGGACTACTAATAAGTCAACAAATGCATTTGTACACTTTTGGATGAGTGAAAATAGGTTTTTTCACATCACCACTTTTTGGCATACCATGATCCTGCACATACCGAGAAGAATAAGATATGGGTAAAGAAGGAAAAAAGATAATAAGATGCTAGCATATCAATAGGTAACCCATTATATTCTAGCTTAGGGGATTCATCCTCAAGCTAAGCAAGTAAGTATTGCTTAGGGACTGCATTACATTGTTATATCTTACTAGTCCCTTATATCAAGATGAGTCGTAATATCTATTGGCATAATGAGATGCATTGGTGTTGGTTTTCATGTATTACATAGATTTGAGCTATGAAATGTACTTGGTCATGACTGACACTATCATTTGTAAATGTTGTGTTCTAATGTTACTATTAGTGCTAACTGGTGGAGGTTGTAATCAGTGGTAATTATAATCGGTATAGAAAGTGATATCGTTAAATTGCATTTATTGCATTGTACCTAATGTTACTATTGGAGAGGTTGTGGGTAAATAAATATTGAAGCTAACCTATTAATTACTCACATTGCATTCTTAAGTGTAGTTATCAGAACAAAGAGTGAGTACTCAGTGTGATTGATTATGAGATTTTTTTGAGAAAAATTCATGCAAAGAATTGATTAATAGATTTGAGAAACCTACCTGAGTGGTTGAATAGAGAAGTGGTCATTTGAGAAGATATTAGAAGTAATTTTTGACTTAAGGAAGAAATTTAAAGAGCTATCATGGCATAAAAAATTACAACACCAAAGTTTATCGAAACCACCAAGGAACCCGAACCAAAACACAAACTATGTCCCCTCAAGGCTGCTAAAATGATAAAATGGGTGCCCTATCACTAATTCCACCTAGGGTATTGTTGATTGAAGATGTAAGAATGTTTATACATTGAAACATTGTTGAGCTTGGAGATGAACAGATTCAAGAGGAATACTTGGCTATGTGTGATGATGGAGAATTGAAACACGAGTTCAAACACCTTCGAACAAAGGGTTTGACCCATCTTCTAGACTTGCCAAAAATATTAAAAGAGGTATGGATATGCTATGTTCTGAGTTGATTCCATGAACAATTCATTTGGTTGGAGAAACTAATCAAGATCACAAAGGAGTTGATACATCTGATTAATGGATTGTCTGTCGACAAGGTACCATGTACCCTAAGGAAAATTTCAGCACAAATGGTCAAAAAGATGACAAAGTCAAGACAAGATCATTGTGCAATAATGATTCATGACATTGAGGATCAAGAATTCAGATTTAGTTCAATGATTGTGGAATACAAAGTCTGTCAATCTAGTAAAATAGCATACCGTACGGTGCTATTCATTCTCCATATTAGATTGTAAAAGATGGAACATGATATGACCTAGCTGAGATTGTCAAAATGCAGTTACTAGAAAATTTAAAGAGGATCAAAACCGAGAAAAAATAAGCATTCAAATTTGGATCGCTATTGCTATGTATGTTCTTCTATGGGAAGAACTATTTTCCTGGAAAAGGAAATGTTATTTGGAAAACTAATAGGCCTGCAATTTATTAGATGAATGATTATATTGGTGAAGTAGGAGGTAACCTAAACCATATTATGTGGGGATACTTTAAAAAATTCCAAGACAAAATGCACAAGCAGTATACGAAACTGACTTATAGTTAAAAAGTATAGAGACACAATTTGTTTTCTAGTGAATACTGACACATGTAAGATTTAAGCAGTTGAACCTATAGTCTTATGAATACCAGAAATGGGTTATGAGATAGATAAACATTTTTTTATCCTTCATATAGATTTATTTCTATAATTACCAATGAATAAAATTATAAAGAGATATGAAACATATGAAGAGGCATATCAGATAATAACACTTGACCTAAAGAAGCCTAGAGTAGAAAGTAAAGTAAAGAAGGTAATAAGTCAATTAGAAGAATAATTCGGAATGGGAGAAGGTAGTAGTTCCATAGTTGAAAAGAGGAATTCCTAAGGGTTGTGCAAAGAGGAAGGAAAAGATAAAGGTAGAAAAAATACTAGAACTACTATAGGTGAAGGAAAAAGAAGTAGATGAAGTTCAAAAAGGTCAATCCTCTAACCCTAAGAAAACAAAAAATTATAAGAAGAGAAATACTACAGGATAGACCAAGGCCTCTCTAAGAAAAAGAAAGAAGCAGAAAAAAGAGGAGGATAGTGAAAAGACTAATTGTGATAAGGAGATCATACACTTAGGTAAGTTTGGATACTGAAAAGCAGTATACGATACCGAAACATAGTTGAAAAGTACAAAGATACAATTTATTTTCTAGTGGATATTGGCACATGTCAGATTCAAGCTTTTGAACCTAGAATCTCATGAATACCAAAAATGGGTTATGAGATAGATAAAAAAATTCTTACCCTTCATATAGATGCATTTATATATAATTACCGGTGAATAAAACTATAAAGAGATATGGAACATATGAAGAGACATATCAAAGAATAACACTTAACCTGAAGAAGCCTAGAGTAGAAAGAAAAGTAAAGAAGATAATAAGTCAATTAGAAGAATAATTTAGAATGGGAGAAGGTAGCAGTTCCATAGTTGAAAAGAGGGAAACTCCCGAGGGCTATGCAAAGAGGAAGGAAAAGATAAAGGAAGAAAAAACACTAGAACTACCATCAGTGAAGGAAAAAGAAGTAGATAAAGTTCAGGAAGGTCAATCTTCTAACCCTAAGAAAACAAAAACCTATAAGAAGAGAAATGCTAGAGGTTAGACCAAGGCCTCTGTGAGAAAAAGAAAGAAGCATAAAAAGGAGGAGGATAGTGAAAAGACTAATTGTGATAAGGAGATCATAGAATTAGGTAAGTCTAGATAAACATTTTAACTAATACAATATTGCTAAAGGAATAAAAGAACATGGAGAAATTGGTTACATAAGCAATTTCAAGTTTGAGAAGTTCTCTAATGAAAAAAAATGGAAATTGAGGATGCACTTGTATTTCATTTTCATAAACATGTTAGAGTGTCTAATCTCCTAATGTATATGATAAATTACTTGATGCTATAAATACCAAATGGGAGGAAGCACTAAAAATGGAGAGAGGTAAGAGAAAGGACACTCATACTCACCATGCCACACTTTTTAGAAAAATAAATGGATAGTGTACTTGCAACATATCAAGGTAGATTAAAAATTAGTCATTGTACTGGACTCATTCTAGTTGGTAAAGAATAAGATATTGAAGAGGAAGTGATAATAGCTTAGAAAATGATATTAAACATTGACCAACCTCAAGAACTAGTCACAAAAACCAATAGTATTATAATTCAATACATAAGAGAAACACCTGATATAGAAGATGACATAACAAATAATCTTGATTCCCCATTGGGATGAAATCATGATGATGAATCACCACTCCAATCACTACTTAAAGTAAACTTATTGTTATTACCGATGATGTGGTTGATACTAAAGTAAAAAAGGTTGAATAAATTCAAAAGAGTAAAGATTTTGAACAGGTAACTGAGACCACAAATCAATCAAAATATACAAACTGAGAGTACAAGCAAGAGAAATAGGCTGGATGAAAGAAAGAACATGAAGGAGCTCAAGAGGTAGATAAATAGAAAGAGATAGGAGAAGAAAAGGATACAGTAAATGTAGAAATAGTTGAACAAAGTCATAATAAAGGTGAAAATAAATTGGATGATAAATAGGGGACTTCCAAAGGTGAAGAAGAAACCATTAAGGAAAATATCCTTAGCAGCTCACAAGCAATAATAAAGGAAAATAAGAAACAAAAAAGAAATGAAGATAAAGAAGATGATGAAGAGGAAGATGCAGATGATGAAGATGATCCTAAATTTGAGATACTGAAAAAGCATCCTAATAAACTGAAGTATAAGGAGAAGCTATTGTATTCACAAAAGTTTTCTAAGAAAGCTGAGAGAGACAGAGACAAAAGAAAGAAATAAAAGAAAAGAATATTAAGGAAAACTATCAAGTTACTATCTAATTTATTACCTTAAGTGAAAATTGATGAGGATGAGGCATTCATTGATTATCTCACGACACTAGTTGATGCTATTAATAATTTTGATTATGATCTAGAAGTTGAAATTGTGAAGAAAGAAGCAAATAGATTACATAAAGAAGTGATGGATAAACTATTGCAAAATATCTCTCTAATAAGAGTTTCACTATATTTGAGATGGTAAAAGAGATGCAGGATGCACTGGTAAAAGCTGGTAAGTTACTTGAAAAGATATGTACTCCTACATATTTCACTATAGAAATTAAGGTCAAGTTAGGACAGATTGAGAGTCAATTGGCCACACATGTGACAAATGTGGACCCATTGAACTCATCATTGATGGAGGATACAACCAAAATGAGGGAAATACCATTCAGAGAAAGATCAATTGAGGCAAAAGAAGATAGGATCAATGTGACATTACTTGAGTTACAAGGTATGTTAAGCCCTCATATGGACAAAATACAAGCATATCTTAAGAAGGCTAAAGAATTGATTACCACACTGGAGATGAGCACCATGGACAATATGGAGGAATTGGCATCTGACTTACATGGTTAATATATTGCACTAAAAGATTTGAATGAATCTTGTGAGCATTTATTAGAAAGTGCAAAAGGCAAGTTCAATTTTTTCATTGACAAATTGTGAGAGGCAAGTATCACTAGATAGCATTTTTATTATAATCCTTGGCATTGTTGCCAAAAAAGGGGGATTAAGTGTGGGGAGATGTATGTATATTTAAGTATAAAAGATGTATGGATAAGTAAGTATAAAAATAAAGGAGATCCAATATAAGGGGAGTAAGTGTCACTTAAATTTTGAAATTTTGAAGTTTTTTCCATCAATACCAAAGGGGGAGAATGTTGATTGGAAAATCATAATGAGGTCATTAATGATGATTTTGGAAGTTATGGTTATCATTGTTGGAAATCCATCACATCGACAAAAGTATTTGTGCAAAATATCAGAAGTTAAAAATAACTGGTAAACAAAGATATCCAACAGTAAATAGAGTAGATAATCAGTACATGGAAAGGAAACCAACGAACTACACTATTGCTAAGGGGCAGATAGGTAAAGCAATAGGTAAAGCCTTATCTGTAAATATGATAAGTCAACAGGTGAAAACAAATGGTAAGAAGGAAAATATCTATTATTGGTGAGCAGGAAAGACTATCGGTGGATAGGTAAATAGGTAAACGGATAAACTATTAATCGACCAATAAGATAAACAGTAAAAGATAGAGGAAAATGCATAGTTTTACTTATTTGATCAAATCGGTCATGTTAGAGGCAGATTCACTGAACCTAGACAAAAGGTAAAATGTAGTAAAAAGTTCAAGGACATGATCGAAGCAAGTTATTGGAACTTGTCCATAGATTTGATTATGATTCCAAGGTATGTTTGAGAAATAGGAGTAAAGGAATATTGGACATTGGAAATGACAAAATATATGTTGATCTCACTGACATGGTGAACGATTTATGTTTTTAAAAAATGTATCAAGAGATTGTAGTAATAAATTTGGATGGATTGGAAACGTAAAACATTTTTTTCATCTGGAGGTGGACATTGTATAAGAAGATAGAGTTGGTAATGAAGAAAAGAGTTGATGAGAGATCAGAAGGAAAAGATAAAGTTAATGACAAGTTGAAGGTGCGATTACAAGAGCAGTATACAAAGATGCTACAAAAGAAAGGATAGAGCATAAGGGATCTGATCATCATAACAAATTGAAAATAATAGGTCATTTTATTGTTGTTGTATTCCTAATAATTTTAGAAATTTTTAAATCCTCTAAGAAAGTTAGTCTTTGACAGGAATTTATTGTAAATACCTTAACTACATGAACACTATAATAGTGGGATAAAATATCTTAATAGGGTAGTCTACAATAGGACTTCTAAGTACATCTAACAATGTTGCAGTTACTCCTAACATGGTGAGTCTCCTAGAAAGTGATAGTTGTAGCTCTTAGTTGGGAAAACCTTTTCTACTGCAGTGAAGAGTTGTCGGTGTCATCCCCATTGCAGTTTTTTCCTCTAACCAAGGGTTTCTAAGGTACCCAAATTGAAGTGTTATGTGTGTCCATGTGATTTCATTGGAGCTATTACATTTTTATTTAATTCATTTAGTTATATGCTTGATGTTATGGAATTTTATTTCAATGTTGTTTAAAGGAATCAAAAAGAGTTTAAAAGGTTTTATAAGTAATGATTCATCCCCCCTATCAGTACATATTATTTCAAATAGATTTGACTTGGTCAAACCCTTGTTTAGGAATCAAACTTAGAAATGAAATTAAATTTCATAAAGGAAAGTAGATAGAAAATAAAATAATAGAATTACCTTGAATAAACCATAATGGACGTATGTAGAAATTACTAATACCCATGAAGATGCTTGAATGTACTATAAATCCAAATATTTGACCATGAAATGTGATATAGAATCAAGTATTCCCTCACAAATGTATAGATCTATTATTGACCCTCGTAGAGCATGATTGTATATATGCATGATAAGCACTCATAAAGGAGGACAAAGAAGGTGGAATGAAGGATGGATATTCTTGCTTTATTGAAAATTCCTCCACTTGACCATCATGGAAGAGAAAATTAGACCAATTAGAGAGTATTTCTTTTTAATTGAATGATCTTGAAGTATTGAAGACTTGGAGAGCTTGATCTTGAAAGCTTGTCTTCAATTTCTCTTGCATGCTTGAAAACTTGATAGCTTAATTATAAAAGTTTTAGAACATGAATGTATATGAAAATGATGAGATATAAGGGTTTTTATACTAAATCCATCATTTTGGAATTCAAATTTGATTTAGGCCAACTAAAAAATAAAATTTCCCAAGAAAACTTTGACATCGGGCCCCAAGTAAAATTTAGGCCCCAAATGCTAGGGACTGGTTTCCATTCGAAATATGCCCCATGCTAAATAGGCTTAAATTTAAATTAGAGATTGGGGAGAGTGAAAAGGTGTAAGATACGAAGAATCATCTTGCTAGGATCAACTATAATAAACATTCAGATCTCAAAAACACCAAAATGGGTTTATAATAGGTCCTATTAAAGTATCAAATCATGGTTGCTAATGTATTAGGAGGGTACATCTAGCCCGCACACTAGTGGGAGAATGAGAATGGATCATTCTCATGGTAAATTAGCTCAATGCATGAGAAATATCTTATGAAGGTTAAGGAGAAAAGGAGACATCAAGCCCCCAAGTGACTTAAGTCCTCATGAAATCCAAAAGTAGGATAAAAGAGGAATCACTTGAAAGAGAGAAGAAGAAAGAGAGAGAAATAAGCATGAACACTAGAGCCTAGAAATGTATTTCCATATTATGGATCACACAAAGGTAAAAGTTTTCAACATATGGAATTGAAAGGTTGGCAAGCTATGTTATGCTAGTCAACCTATTGGCTCATGCTTTGATAGGGTTTACTCATAAAAATAACACTAAGATACCGACCCAAATATATAAGGATGGGCCAAATTCTATGATCAATATTTTTATGGACTTGGACCAACTAACAAGATTCTCTAAAACCCTTTTGCACTTTAGGCTCTACAACACCAAGGAGGGTGATTTTGTGATCTATGCATAATTTCTTCACCAAATTTGTACCTAAGATCACTATAGAAGATATATGATACTAGACTCAACACAAATCAAGGAAATACTAAGTGAGGGATAATCACTCATTGGTCTACAACATGAAGTGGAGCGTGAGATGATTTACACCAACTTTCTATCAACAAACATAAATGTAAAGTAAATTCCTATAATTAATTCCAATTTCTTTTGAAGTGATATGAAACTAAACATATAGGAAAACTTTAGATTAGATTAGTTCCCTATCCATTGGGCTTCTTACAATCTAAAAAATTCAACCACCTTACAACAAGAATACTATAAATAACCTTGTGAGCTAAAACATCATTGTATTGCAATATGTTTATCTAAAATTTCTAATCTACACTACTTATCAAAATCCTTAGGTAAAATCCTATGAATCTTCAAGGAGACATAATTTTTTTAATTAATTATTTGAATTAAAGCATGAATCCACCACATACATCATAACAATGCACTAAAATAATGAGATATTTTCCAAAATTATATCAAAACACACAAGATGTATACAAGGAGAGATATAAATTAGAAATATTCTTTGATTTTCATTTATATTGAGTTACTCATATTGTGCAACAACTCTAAATACTCAAAAAACCTTAAATCCTGCAACAAACAGACACTAGTTCTTTAATATTGCTCTAATAAAAATTCACAATATTTTTTAGAAAATTTTCATAAGACTCACTGGATCGATAGATTTCAAAAAATTTATTGAATAATCAATTTACAGACCCTATCTATTGGTCTTGATTAACCATTTATAGGAACAAGGGCAGTGAAAATCTACAAGCCAGATCAGACACATGCCAAAAATATACTTGTACAACCTCACATGCTACAAAAAGAAGTTACACAAAAGACAAAATAGAAGCTACAAATTAAGAATATTTTATCCATTACATCCATGAGCACATCTTTCTAATGAAGACCCCGGTGTAGGACTAGTGACTTTTTGCTAACGATTGGAGTTGATGCTTGTACATTTAAAAATGATGTAATGCTAGGCAAATTATGACCACATACATCATTCTTTAGCATACATTTGCAACCATTTGTTGTACTTTGCATCTTTGTGCCAATCAAAAATTATCACCTCATCAGCTTTTTCTTGTAAGGGGTGTTTCTAACTACACATTAGGTCACTTCCTTCTCAAAACTGTTAAAGAACAACACTATCGCAATGATCTTGTCCATGATGCCTTCTAATATTCTTGCATCAAGATCATCGTGCATATGTCTTCTACTATAGCCTCCAAACATTTTTTTGCTTCATCTTTCTAGGCCTGCAATACTTTCACCTTTCGACTCTAATCAATAATGCTTGGTAGGAGAGTATATTTCATTCCAT
This sequence comes from Chamaecyparis obtusa, assembly GCA_027943335.1. Lineage (NCBI taxonomy): Eukaryota > Viridiplantae > Streptophyta > Pinopsida > Cupressales > Cupressaceae > Chamaecyparis > Chamaecyparis obtusa. The sequence goes on from BSBK01012685.1 coordinate 55,710, forward strand.
TAAATTTATTCATAAGATCTCTCATCCTACCCTCTATATGCTCAAGGAGCATCTCGAAATATTAAAATTCTTTTACAAATTGGAAAGTGGGTTGTATCTTGGGAGGGCTCTCCTTATGTTGTTTTGTACCCAAATTTATCAACCTCATTTTGTTAGCCCTCTGGATCCACTTTCCATACAACGGTCTTGCAAATCCTTTTTCTTTATCAATCTTATTAATTACTTCAAAAAAAAAAAGAATAACAAGAATGTATGATTACCAATTTATCCTCAACATTATCATTTAGATGGTACACCATAGATTGTACAAATTTTATTTTCTTCTTATCAAATATTTTTTGATCCTTTATTGATGCTTCCTCAAGTTCCTTAATCTTCTATTGTAACGAGCCTTGGAAGGATCAAGAGAATATCCAATCTCTTCAATAACTAGTGGAATAAGGGAAGGAGGAGAAGTAGCCTTCTCAATAGTAGCTATCATGATGGAAAGTTGTCTTGATGGTACTAGTGTTGTAGAATAGGATGGGATGGACACACATTCTAGAACCAAGGCCTCTAAATCTTAAATTCTCTGTTGCAATATAATGAAACTCAAGCCTCCAATTATACACACCTTTTAGATGCCTTATCATAATCTCTAAAAAAATGATTGTTCTTCATTCCCAACTCCTCAATTTTCTTCATTTCTCTATGTGGAACATCATGTGCCATGATTGGCAATTCTATCACAAGATTTGTTACATCCACCCCTTGGTTTCTGCTGCTCTTTGAATAAAGAAATTTCCCTTCAAGTTGGTATTGTTGTAAGAAATATTAGGCCTCTATGTCATAGGGGACAGGGACCAAATGGCTAGGGTAGCATAGTCCTTTCTCTAATAGGCCCCTTTCATAGCCATTTCAACTATTTTTGTCTTGTTATCATGGATGCTCATGCTCTTTATAACATCAAAGGCTACAACATCATAAATGTCCTATTATGGTAGTATTAATAATATAACCACATTCACAATTCTCCTTCCCTCTTCAAAAGTTATAGCCTCAAATTCCTTATACATCTTTAGCTGCACTTCATTTATAATTTCTTCCTCATACCTCTCAAGCCTTTGTACCTTTCTTTCCTCTAACTACTCCTGATGCTCTTCAATATTCAATTTACACAAATATTATTGAAATGTAGAGGTCTTCACAAAATCAACATCCTCCATAAATTTGGAGAAGGCTTCCTTCCTCATGTCCCTATGGATTTTACCTTGTACTTTTAAACATGTAAAATCAGACAATGTGGAAGTTAGTAAACGAGGGATCCTAACACACAAATCTTTTTTAGGGATTATAATGTCACCCTCTTTATCAATATCACTTGATTCACTCCCTTCCTCTTCTACAATTATGGGGTGAAATTTATCCCCCTTTCCATTTCTTGTCCCTACTCCCTTTCGAGTTTTAATTTCTATTATATTTTCTAATCCTTTTTCATTGGGTGGAGATGGGAAACTAGGTGAGGGTGGAAAAGTCTCTCTCCTTGGTGGGTCCTCTAGAGTAAGAATAAAAATTCTCTTTAATGGCCCAATAGGGGAAATATATGGCTTGCTGCTAATCATAATTTTCTTCCCCCTTTCCTCCTCATAATCACTATCACCAATTTTCTCTTCACTTTCCCTTTTCACTTCTATTTCATAAATGGGAGCCACTAGAGGAGGTCCCTGTGACAACACTATACTATGTGCCTTCAATTTGTAATATTTATATCTTAGACCTATTGGAAATTTAGTTGGGAAAAGTGATACTGGGAGGGGGGTGAATACCTATTAATCCATTTTAGCATTACAAAAAAACTTTTCATAGCATTAACAAAACTTCATCAATGTAATGGAACTAATATACTAAACATCATTCAAGAAAGTACTCATAACACAATATCTTTGGTTACCCAAAAACCCTTGAAAGTTAAAATTGGGGTAGGGATGAAACCCACAAATCTTCACTACTACAGTATAAAGTTTTCCTGTTAGGGCTACAAATTTGATCACAAAATATGATCTACCCTATGAGGGGTCTGCCCTGTTAAGAGCTACAAAACTTATACAATCTACCTTGCAAAAGGATTTAAAACTTACAAAAAAGTAAGCACTCGGTGCTCTAGATATTTTGAATATATTTCCAACACATCAAATGGTTTTCAATTCGGAGCTAGGACTAGAGAGTTATGCCTTCTCCAAGTGGCCCTAAATTTTATATATAGTTTTTTGATAATTTTTGATAGTTTGAATAGTTTATTTGTAATAAATATTATGATGGCTCTTCATTTCATTTCCAAGGGATTTTGATGACCCTTTAGATCCATCAAATTTGTATAAACTCCCATATTTGAATAGAATGGATCAATTTTTGGTTTACAATCTTGTTGTTAATACTTGTCAATTTTTGAGTTGAATTCTAGAATACTGTAGGTATCACACCAAGTATTGTAATCTGGTTTCATAAATTAGATCACTCAGTTAAGAGATTACATAAGGTCTATTAAAGCCACTCTGTTAAGAGATTTACCCTAATACACTTGTTAGAATGTCTCAGTACCTTATCCTTTGGTCTACACTATATGTTGATTACAGATCTTCTCTTTCAAGTATTTGATTTGATCTTATCTATCAAGTTTATCTGTATTCCATCCTTCACTGCTTTACTCTATTACACTCAGTCACTGAACTCTATCAGAATGCTTCACTAGTCTGAATGTATTCTCTGCTCATCCCTCTTATTCCCTTTGCATCCTCTCACACACACATTAGGGTTCAGATCTACTCTTATATAGACAACTAAACTTCTTCAAGATTAAAGATCTACGATTCAGATTTACTCTTTTTGCCGCTTAAGCTTTCCTAATTCAGATTGGCTCCAAGTGTTGCATTGGGATCAATGATTGTAAAATAGGAGTGTAATCACCTCTGTGATTTCCTCAACAAACAAAATACAAAACATTAATGTCGACCAAAAATTTTTACCTCGATGATTGTGCCATAACAAACTCATATGTCAATTCTAGCTAACTCATCAATTGATGTCTCTAGTACTCGGCATTCACTGTACTCGGTGTTCACTGATATCTCTATTTCTTGGTATGAACTAGTTTACATAGCTCGACAAAAACTAACTCAGCTAATACAAAAGTACTTAGTGACCATTTTTTTACTCGATAGTGACTATTTCTTGGTAAATATACATTACATGACTCAGCCTATACATGATGACTCAGTCGTAGTGATGACTGACCAACATTGCCTAGATAATGACTAAGTGTAAGACACTAATAGACAGCAAAACTATAGGGATCTACAATGTCCCCCTTTGACATTACTGGCAAAAACACTTTGTCATGACATTTACAATTATATTTACAAGAGTACGTAGTATTAGTAGAATACTCCCCATAAGATATATACATATACAAAACTGAGTATATCATACCATTCTTATTATGTTACCTCCCTTTGTGCTTGGATATGTCATTTAATTTCCCACTTGTTTTTGGCACTCTTGATTTCTTTGGGAGTAGGAATATTGAAGTATTTCTCTAGAAATGGTTTATGAAGCATCATAACCATATGCAATGTAGATTCCCATCCTGATGTAGCAACTTTCAGAATCTCTGATTGCACTTCTAGCTCGACAGCTAGATTGACTAGGCTCTCGGTTGTAGAAAGATGAAATTGGGTGATACTGATGGTATGCAAAGGATCAAATGTAGGATCCAAAATCTTTACCTGATCCCATTCTCTCTTGTATGAAATCCATTTCTTTATGTTTTCCTTTTGAACATCTTCATCATAAATACTTCTTATGAAATTTTATTGATAATTAAATTCATGGGCCATTTCCTTCATCCTTATCCTTTGCTTGAATAGATTGCAAAACCCTCAGGATCACTATGTTTGGGGACATTGAATCCCATGTTATATGGATTTATCACCTTTGGGAGATACACCCATCCTCCCTTGAAAATATAAAAAATGTAGGAAAAAAAGTGAAGTCAGGGGAAAAGGTGCCCTTATTCTTTCTAGTCAATTCCTTCTCCTGTATCCACCCAATCTGTCTTATAACCTCAGAAAATACTAACCTCAAATTCATATGTTATAGGAACAAAAATAGCATCCAACCATACCCATATACCATGATAATAGTGTTGACCAAGTGTATGGGATGATTTATCCCTAATTATGGTCGACACATGTAATTTTGACACTATCTCCTTAGGTCTCAAAATATCTAGCTCATCTACCCATGGTGGGTTCAC
>BSBK01012685.1:65000-71316 GCA_027943335.1 Chamaecyparis obtusa
TACCCAAATATAATAATAAATTTCCCTAACTTTTATTCCCCAAAAGTCCATTGTGATCTTATGGTGGAATCTCAAGTTAGGGCCATTCTTTTGTGCAACCCTCTCTATTCTTCAATTTTTGAGCACCTTGCAAAGGGTTTGATCTTTCTCCCCTTGTATGGATCGATCAGGGAATCAAAACAAGTTATTTTTGAAGAAAAATTACAAGTATACCAAATCATAACCTTCATAAAACTGATTCCCAATTCAACATGTCTAAAAAACACTATAAAATGTTTATTTGCAGAATATTGAATAATGTATTTTATTAATGTACTTTGAATCTTTTTTGCCAACAACTTCTAATAATTTTTTTTACTTATATTTTCTTCCAATTATTTGAAGATGGCTTTTAACCAATGCCCTAAAATAATTTTCAATCATCATAATCATTGTGGGAGTCGGTTGGGTTGTTTTGATAAATTGTTGCAAAATGCATGCAAAATCTAACTGCATTTTTTTGCAACTTTTTTTGCAACTTATTCTAAAAAATGAGATCTAATGCTTCCTAGGGGTCTCAAATGAACCATTAGACCTAAACAAACCTAAGAACTTATCCTAGGCTATTTTGTGATTCATTGACCAAGTTTGACCAAGGGGCTTATAGTATTTGCTACCTTGTAAATTGGTCTTACAATGGATCATTATTACATGCAATTGGTCCTATGGATCCAACGTGAAATTAGGACATCCTTAGACATCCCAGGACTTTTAAATGATTTTGCTAGGGTGGAGGCACTCCTGCACCAGTAAGGACCTTCGTTCATGACTACCCTTTGTAGTTCTGCAAGTGGAATTGAGGCCTATAGACCTACAAGCACCCATAAATTATAGTTTGGCAAGAAAACTTAAGACCCTCTTGGATCTATACAAGTTGGATGTGATTCCCTTTTAGTCTTCTAAACAAGATTGAGATCAAGATAGTCCTACAAGCTCCTAAACAAGTGTAGTCTTCCTTGGCAATATTGAGGCAACTAGGCCCTACACATGACACATTAGAAATAGATAATAGCCAAGTCATCCCTCTCTTTTGATTGAAGGAAGCTTTTGATTATAGTGGGATGGATTAGCTAGGTTTTCTTGTTCCCCACTTGTGTCATTCCCAAAAGATTGCTCTCTTGGCCATGCCCTGTAAAGGTTAATTCAAGAAAGTAAAATGGATAGCTAGTGGAGGTCAAGATTTATGATTTTCCATAAGGAAAAGACCATACTCTTCTACTCCATATTTTCTCCCAAACACATCAAGCACATGTTCATTTACCCAAGATTCCTTTTACAAGTGACAAACTAAGTAGGTCAAGATTTTTGATTCATCCTCTAGGAGGTGAAGAGCATACTCTCCTAATACTCAACTAATCACAAGAAAAAGAAGCTTTTCAATTAAAACTAGGTACCTAGAAACAAAATCTATGAAAGCACATGTTTAGTTGTGTCTCAAGGGAACCTAAAAAACCAATGATTAGTAGTCTTAAATATTTTCAAGATCTTCAAACAACGTCCTACAAAATAAACTTATTAGTAGCCTCAAAATGCTTTATTGTTGGTCAACCATTATGAAAAACCATTGTTAAAAGATAGGGAAATAGCAAAGACGTGCAAAAAAAGCTCAATCATGCATTGAACTATGAATAAGTAAAGTGCAAGCTCATAACAATTTATTTTTTTCTTTTGACCTAGTCAACAAGATCCAATTTGTTTTCTATAATTTAGGCCCCAAAAATAGAAATGAAAAGAAGATACCCTTGTTAAAAATTTGAGAGCTTTCCAAAAAATAAAAAAATTCCAAAATTATCCTTTAATTTGTTCCTTAGAGACTCATTTTACCAAACATACTAGTTTCATGAATCGACTATATGAGCCATGTTCTTGCATCTAAATTAAAAACACAAAGAAGTAACCCTCTATAAAATTATCATACATTTCCAAAACCATTTAATGTTTATAAAAAAACCTCTTATTTACGATCAAAAATGAATTTTGATAAAAAAATTATAACTTGTAGAAAAATATGATTTTCGGGCTGAGACACATATGATCCACCCCTAACGTGCAAAAAAAAATTTCGATGAAAAGGACAAACTGGTTGGAATATATGACCAAATGTTTCAAAAACCTAGGGTTTTTGCCTTTAATTCAACCTGCACAAGGGTTAACCTTAAATACCAAAAAGTGAGAATCCAAAATTTGTGGATAATCCCCACGATGGGCACAAAAAATGTGATCACTTCTATAAATCCTTATATCCAAGAGATCCAATGAATTTGGAGTCTTAGAAGGAAGCTTATAGCTTCCTATCCATAGCATGCAAGAATCATGTATAAAAATATGGTGTCTCTCAAATGAACCTCAATAGGAAAGATCCTTGTAAGGTGCACTATAGAATAGAAGATTTAAGTTGATATCAAGAAATGAGAATGTAAGCATCCAAGATCTCCATGATGATTACAAATGCAAAGTAATCTAAGATGAGATGCAAGAGATGCAAGATTAAGCTAAGATGAAATGCAAGAGTGTAAAGAAATTAAATCTAAGAAGATTTAAAAATTAAATTATTTTTTTTACTATCCATACTAATTAAACTAAATTAACTAAGTTAAATGCAAGAAAGTAAATAATAAAGCTACCCTAAATGATAATGTAATACCTCAAAATGAAACATAAGCTAAGATGCAAAAATAATGAAAACCCAAGATGCCAAATGCCAAGACTCCAAGATTCCAAGACTCCAAGATGTCCCCCAAAAATGCAAGAATGAGGATAGAGACTCCTTTTAAAGAAATTAGAAATGAGTAGGTGATCAAGATTAAGAGGCAACAAAATGAGCAATAGTAGAGATTATGTCTTGGTTGATCCATGTGCTCATGTGTATAAGAAGAAAAAAAAGCCTAAGATTAAGAAGAAAAACAATGAGTGGTTGAGATAAAGAGGCAAAACCTTCTTCAAATGTCAAAAGGTTCCATCTTATTAGAAAGTGCACTTTAAGTGGAGGGATTTTCCTTTATTTTTTAATTTTTATCTTTAGAAAAGTGATTTTCATGTGCAATTAGGATAAAGGGATGTTTTATTATTTAATTAAAAGGGAGGATGTTCTTTTAATTAAACTTAAAACAATGGCATTCACGGAGCAGGGAGGGCATCTTCTGAATGGTGCTCAGTCATGGAGATTGCATAGAAGACAACCTCTACAGTCTCAGTGTCAGATGTTTCATCAGTATTATCAGGATCAACAACCAGTAGTTCGACCAAGTGCACGACCATGAACCAACCTAGGTTTGGAACCCCTTACAGTCTCAGCATCAGATGTTTCACCAGTATTGTCAGGATCAGCAAGTAGTAGTTTGACCAAGTGCACGACCACGAATTGAATCAGGTTTGGAGAACAGAAAACCCTTCCGTCATGATGAATGTCCAAATATTTTCTCCTCAATGCCTATTGTGCAACTGGCTATGAACTTTCATGATGATCTCAGGCTTCAGAGATGTTATTTTAGGGAAACACATCCTAGCAAGGGGGAGACATCAATTTTTCAAGGGAAAGTAGTGGTACAATCTGCGAAACCCCTTTTTTGTTAATCCCCATTTTCATGATCATTGGGGGAAAGATAATTCGAAAGACAAACCCTTAAGGGAATCTTCCTTTGGAGTTTGGGGATAAACTACTGCCATGGCAAGGATTCTCGACCTTTGAAAAAGGAGATTCGTCAGAATCGATTCAAAATCATTGCTCGCAAAACTCGCATTTCAAAAAAGAATTGGGCGGGATGTTAAATATTCAAAAAATCCCAATGGTTTCAACTTTGCAATGGACACAAGGAATAAGGGTTTTCCATATCAATATCAAGGTTGTAAGCATGGAGTTCATGGCAACAGAAAGTGTCTTCAAGTCAGCAAACAACCAGTCTTTGATATATGTGAGGGAACTCCGCTTGGGTCTCCAGTTCACATTACATATTCTTCTCCGATGGATATGGCTAAACCTTCCAGGACAGTCCAAGGGAAAGAGAATCTAGTAGCACTTGATTCTCTTGGCACATCAGGATCAAAGTCACAGATAGCTCCCTTTGCATCAACATTGAAAATTTCATCTCTAGGGGCTACCTTAGGGACTCCCCTTCAATCCAAATAACTAGCAACAAGTATGGAAAAAGAAGCAAGCCATAGTAACTACCCCAAATGAGCCTCATCTATCATCAGTAGATCGGGTGCAAATTACACTTCCAAGCCATTTACTGCAGACTTCGATTGGATACCTCCGATAATCTGCCTTAGTCGGCAAGTTTTCATCTGCCCTAATGCATTACTCTAATTTGAAAGATTGGGCTTCTTCATCTTGGCCAGGGCTTAAAGACATTTTCTACATTGATTCAGAATCTCAATATTTTGTGGCTATCTTTGATTCCAAGGTCTCTAGGGATCTGGTTCATAAGCAAAAAAATTGGTTTTGTTGTGGGGTGGGTCTTTTTACAATGATCTGGATTCCCCAAATTCAAACTCAGCTAGCTGACATCCATTTTTATCCATTCTGGATTTCTTTCCCGCTCCTTCCTCTTGAATATCGAGATCCCCAAATTATAGAAATCCTAGCAAACAAATTGGGAATCTTTCTTAAGCATGATCTAATTCCTTATGATCATCCTCATTTGGATGTTAGAGTGTGTTTACTCCTAAGCATGCGGAAGCCTCTTCCTACTTACCTCTCGATCAATTCCCAGTGGGGGCTGTGGGATTAGCCAATAAAGGTTCAAGATGGTCAAACAGTCCAAAAATTTCAAGCAAAATTAGGTCATTTCAATACCCAATGCCAACAGAAAGTTCAGGGGCTACAGGAAGTATGTTCTGATCATAGTACAGATCCTAACCTATGTGTGTACAGAGCTACTTCAAACTAAGGAAGCAGCACATGAGCATAAGAGCCTGAGTTATATGTAACCCTACAAGTGTCAAGCTACCTAATCATTTCAAATTGGTTGTTTCATTCTTCCAACACCCTTCAGCTAATCCAACAAATCCCTTCATATCTCTGCCTTTTAATTTTCCCTTGCATATTATGATCCAGCTACATTGAAGAGTAAACCCATTAATGGCAGAATCGTCATTAGCTTGCATTGAAAAGAGGGAATTGGTTACTAATAATCAGTATGTAGAATGGAAAATGCATCTAATTGTAGACCAGATTGCTTCAATGATTGCTACTAATATTATCTATGGAATAGCAAAGGAATAAGGTATTCACTTAGGCAATCAAATGTCTCATGATCTTGATGAATTACTTCTAGAATTTAAGCATTGGAATTGTCAGATAGTCCCAAAGAAAACTAATAATTGTAAGATCTTAGAAATTGAAGGAAACAATTGTCAAGCTGACAAAATGACTATCTGTGTGGACTCCTTCACTGCTAATGATCCTCTAGGAATTGAGGATTCCATTTACCACCAAGTAACACAAAAGTCAGATTCCCATTTTGAGGACTCAGATTGGATGGATAATGACAGTAACAAAGAACAAGTCTAATTCTCAAACACAAAGTACCTTTAATGTGTTTGATCAATCACCAGACCTTCTCAATTGCTCAAACTCCTTCTCAGAAACAACATCCCATTAAGATGCCCAAACCTAGAGGTCGACCAAAGGGGTCAAAGATTAAATCTGAAATTTTTGCAGGGGTTACAAACGACATTGGATGACACATTTGTAGTTACCAAAAGAGTGATGAGGAGAACAAAATGTTTCTCCTGTCAGCAATGAAAATAATCTCCTAGAATGTCAGAGGCATTAATGCCTCTGAGAAAAGAAAAAGGATTCATCAATCAATTGAATCCATGAAGGTAGATATTGTTCTGTTACAAGAGACAAAATTATCACAAGATACATTTGAAAAAACCATAGCCAAATGGCCAAACTGGTCTTCTTTGCACACCTCCTAGCAATGGAGCTTCTGGTGGTCTTGTTGTCTTATGGAATCTATTAAAAATTCAGGGTCAAATAATTCACCATAACCCAAACTGGAAAATGTTACAGATGTCTAAATTTGATGTTTCCTTCATTTTGATTAATGTTTATGGCCCAAACTCTACCAGTGATAAACTTAAACTATGGGACAACTTATCTCAATTAATCCAAATGCAAAGTTCTCATCAAGTCATCCTAGGAGGTGACTTTAATGCAATCATGAATCAAGAAGAAAAAGTTGGGGGTATTTGTGCTCCACTCAAAACTATTTAGGACTTCTCACAATTTGTGGACAATAATGATCTTATGGATGTTAAACCTCTCAAT
>BSBK01012686.1:0-232500 GCA_027943335.1 Chamaecyparis obtusa
TTCATGTAAGTTGTACTTTGAATACTTATAACGGGCAAATTATAGATCGAAAACACTTCTTTCCTTTTTCTTGCACTAGGTATACATGTCATCTAAAACATATTTTGAAATTGCAGGGAAAAACAATGTTTTACTTATCCATTTGATGGGAAGTAAACCCCCTAATTTGCTGTATTTTTCAGGACATAAAAAATAGACCTTAAATTTTTTTTAAAATATTAATTTATGTCCAAAATAATTTTTAAAAATTATAGACATAAAATTCATCCTATTTTACACATTTCATCAGTTTACATCATCTTCAAATTCTAAATAGAAATGTGACTTTTATGCCCTTGAAATTTTTTTAGTTTTGGTGTTGTTAGCCTCTTCCTTTGTAAAAGGGTGACAGATTATTGTGCTTTTACCCTTGTGAAATTGTGCACATCCTTCATAACCGGGGTAACAAGACCTTCATTAGAGCAACTTGCATTAGAAAGGATGTTGATTTGTATTTTCTCCTAAATAATGAGATAAGTATTTTTATTATCTTTTGAGTATTACATTTATTTGCTTATTGTAGTCACTCTCTTATATGTATTCATGTATGTATTATAAGAGATATTTGCCTTGATCTTTTCCTTTGTCTCTAGGGATGTTCTTGCAGGAAAAGAAGAATGGTGCATTAGGTATGCTACCGAGGCATTGTGCAGAACTCGATCTTATGACAATATCTCCAAAGTGGTTTTGAATCTAGGATTTTTTTTTCATATGTTGATCATGCTAGATGACGTGATTCGGTTGGAGGAAGATATCTTCTATGATTGTGGTTGTGTAAGAAGGGTATCATTTTATGAAAAAAGGAAGCAACTAGAGGATCTGATTCATTTGATCTCTGAGGATCTTGATCATATTGGTTCAGAGGGACTAAACTATGTCAAGTGATTAGGAAAATCTGTAGCAACCAAAGGACTCTATGATTCATGAGATAGACCGAAACACTCCACAAGCTGGTTTTAGACTGAAACACTCCACCATAGATCATGGAGCAACTCTTAGATACTTAGTTAACAAAATATGGGACACTCTGGGTGACGAGGCTTTTTGCTGCTTTATTGACTTCAAAAAAGCCTTTGATTTAATTTGTCCATGGACTAAGACCTTAAATTATTGAGCTTCTCTTTGTTTCGAGAATAGTATAACATTCTCTACTTAACAGGGCCAACCGCATGAAGGTGGAAGCTCATCTGCCCCCTCCTAGGAGCCTCCTATGACCCTTTACGACATTTTAAGACCTCTAAGATGTATTCTTAGGGATTGTAAATGGTCATAAAGGGTCATAAGGGGTTCTGGGACACAACAACTGAGAAACATTATTGTAGGCATCATGGTCACAATTTTTTGGAGATAACGTAATTGAGTTGTATACCCAAACGATGGAGAGAAACTCCTGCACCCCCGATTCCAAGTTGACTACATCTATTTTCTCATGAATACAAGGTTCTCCAATAGATATATTCAATTGGAATTGGGGGTGTGGAAGTTGTTGATCTACACCGCTTGGGTACACAACTCAATTACATTGTCTCCAAAAGATTGTGACTATGATGCCTACAATTATGTTTCTCAGCTATTGTGAAATCTATATTTATGTTTCTCAGCTGTCGTGTTACATACCTGCTCAAGTTAAATGAGGCAACTGCAAACATTTTAATAGATTTTAATTATTAAATAATGAAATTTGCATATACTAGTGTTCTAAGCACCCTCATTACATGATTTATTATTGTAAGCCCCCTCTGACTTACGCATCAAGAAAATGAAACTACAACCTATTGGGATTGAGACAAACCTTATAAAACAACTAAGAAGAATTGCTTGCCAACATCTGTTGAATACATCTGTTGGAGGACCTTGTATTTGTGAGAAAATGTTGGCAAGCGATCCTTCTTAGCTGCTGTTATTTAATAAGGTTTGTCTCAATCTCAATAGGTTGTAGTTTCATTTTCTAGATGTGTAAGTTAGAGGGGGCTTAGAACACTGGTTTATGCAAATTTCATTATTTAATAATTAAAATCTATTAAAATGTTTGTAGTTGCCTCATTTAACTTCAGGTTCATCCTCCGCTCTCTAAATTTATTCCTTATCTATGGTCTTTGTATCCCGTAGTGTCATTGGAATAAAGGGAGACTTCATACCACACTGTGCTCAAACTTCAGCGAGACTTCATACCACGCAACGTTTGTAGATTACGTTCAATGCATTATTTACGCTTGTATTGGTGGGAAAACTCTTGAAAACATGCAAAAGAGATTGCATTCAACCATGTTGTTTACATGACACATGTAGTTTACCTCCAGCATAAATCAGCGTTGCATACAAATCTATGGATGCTACATGGTACGAAGCCTCGCTTAAGCTTGAAAATGATAGTCAATCCATAATCAAGGTGAAGGAACAAATGAAATAACCAAGAAAACACTATACATTAAATCATGTGATTGATAGCAGATTGGGGCTCACCTGAGCCATAAACATGAAGAATTATTCTAAAAAAAGATGTAAACCATATATATGCGCACTTGAGGCAAAGAGAAGTTATGTCATATCAATATTAAAATATTAGTTACAATATGAAAATACTAAACTAACTAATTCCTGAGTTCATCTTTGCATATGGTCACAACAAAGATATGCGATTACAATAAAGAGAAGGCATCGTAAAAATATAATTTTTGAATTTTCCCTAGCCTGACACGTTTTGCACTCAAATCCTTCATCGCAGATAAGTGGAGATGGAAGATGGATGCAAATGAGTTGTCATTGACCCAACTAAAGTATCTGCAGTCATTATTTCCCTGTAATACCCAGTCTACATTAGTTCTTATATTATAATGAATAGTATTTACATTAGAAACTTTAAATATATACACATTAGCAACCTTTTTTCTATTTGGGCAGCACCAAAATTGTTGTCTAGGGTTGTTTGATGTCCGTGAAGTCTTCAACACACACTGCCCACCACCACATTGACAATTTGGTACATTGACAAGAGTCATCGAGCCTATATCAATAATGCACTGCACCATCGTTACTACATTCATTATTTTTATATGAAATACACCAAGGAGTAGCATCAAAAATATTAACAATTTACAATAATGAAAAGTAAACCTAAATCAAATAGCTCATTTTTTTATCAGCATGTGTAGTCTTTGTGTATATGAAAAATGAAAGAAATATGAAGCTGAAATAAAATAGTGAACAAAATAGTATTCCACATAGAGTGAATGAAATATATTATCAAAAGAAGGTGACAAAATCTTGTCATAAAGCACAGACATAGGAAATCAAAAAGGGACAAAAGACAAGAAATAAGAAAAATCATTACGACTATAGAAAAATTATTTATACTATAATAAACAAAAGAAACACTCTTTGTCAACAATTTTCAAAATCATTAGGACTATAGAAAAATAATTAAGATTATACAAAATCAAATTTTAGAAATGGATGGTTCTGATGCTTTGCCATTACAACAATTGAGCATTCATCATTTGGTATTGTGTATTCCATTTAAGTATGTCAACAATGTTCAAAATCTTGTCACCAAGCATAGACAAGAAATAAGAAAAATCATTAGGACTATAGAAAAATCAAGTTCTAGACATGGACGGTTCTGATATTGCTTTGCCATTACAACAATTGAGCATTCATCATTTGGTACTTCTTGGTGTATATTCCATTTAAGTTTTTCAGTTGCCATGTTTATGTGCATGTTCTTTATGTGTTTGGCTTCTCTCCCTTGCAACAGATACGTTGATAGGTAATTGATTTGAAAGCATAATTATTTGACAATCTTTTTTCAGGATAGGAGTAATCATCCCACCAGACTTAATTAGCAACATTTGTGATATATGTCAAGTACTTATAATCAGTATGCCCAACAAACAGAGACTTAGTAGTAAAAGTATGTCCTTTGGTTTACTAGTTTACTTATAATCAATATGCCCTTGATCATTTTTCCAATTGTTTTGTCCATTACTAAGATCCAGTAATCTGAATTTGTGCCTCCACATTTCACTGGAACAAATATGTTATATCAATTCACGCACCTGCATATGATTTGAGGAATGTCCATACCCTACGCAAAAGCTCCCATATTGGTACAGGCAAGAAGAATATATACACACATGTGTGTACATGTGTGTGTATACACACACATACACATATACACACACGTGCATTTATAGATACACACACGTGTGTATATATACAAACACGTACATTTATATATACACACATATGTATATATACATGCACGTGTATATATACACACATACATGTGTGTGTATATACACACATACATGTGTTTGTATATACACACATACACATATATATATATACACACATACATGTGTGTATATACATATATACATATTTGTGTATATATACACATGCGTGCATGTATATACACATATATATACACACACATATGTGTATATATACACACATACACATGTGTGTGTATATACACATATGTATATACACACATATATATATACACACATGTATATATATACATCCTTATCATCACGGATCCCATGAAATATTAAATTTGCTTTTAGAAAAATTGGAATTTCCAATTCCACCTATTTGAGTGGAAGATGAAATGCCCATTTTGGGGGCAAAATTGGAATTTCAAAATTCCAATTCCAATTTTTTGGATGGACACAGACATGGAATTGAAGGTCGCATAGTAAGATTTGAAATGTTTTGAGAGTCACCTAATTATGTGACTGTACCCACACAACAACAGCTTATACTGACTTGTATAGTTTTCTTTCTCTATTTTGTTACTACAATAGGACTTTAAGAAGAATGGGGGTCATTCCATGAACATAGAGGCCTAATCTTCATGGAGTGATGTTGTTTAACTTGTATTATAAATTCCTAACATTGCATATGCAGAATCGAGCAGGGTTAAAGGTGATCACAACATTGAACAGTGAGAAAATACATTGAAAATGAATGCCAAAGTATAGCAGTGGCTAATATGTACAAACAAGGGGTGATTTTTATGTTTGGAAATGTTCTAACATGTTGATTAGATAGTGAATCAGTTACCAATTTGATGCAGAAGTGCATAGAGATAGGACATTGAGAAAGCCCTAAAAACAAGGGTTTGGAGACACAAAATTGGGGTTTTTAGTGTTGCAGTGGGACTGTGTTTAATTGCTTGGAGATTTGGACATTTTGAATCATTATAAGAGACTGCTGAAGGTTTGGGGTCTTAGAAGTATAATAGTGTGATTCCCAAACCCCAAAGAGTTGAACCCATGGATAGTCAGTATATCAAGTGGAGTGTCATCAGTATAGCTTTACATCTTGAAATGATAAAATGAAAGTCACGCCGACAAAATGAAAGTCACTCAAAGATGATTAATTTCATAAACATTTTTTATTATTGAAAAGAAAAAATTGTGTTTCCTTGTGGGACAGGTATAGGACTTCACTGATTCATTCATGTAAGTTGTGAAAACTATTCTCCCTTTAGGTCTCTAAAGCCAAAAAAAGAATTCCACACTCATGAACAATTTAGACAGCCACTTGTGAGGCAAAAAATTGAAACTACAAAAGCTTGGTGAAGGTCTGTCCTAAAATAGTATATGTGTGTGTACAATATATTGCTGACTTAAATATAGAAAAACAAAAAATAAATTTTTTTAATGTAGAGCAATATCTACCTAATAAATTTCATTCCTTTTAGATTATATTCACATTATTTTAACTTCAAACTTTTACATAATTCTACTTCAAATGCATGGATTTCATTAGTGTTGGAACTCGTACACTTTATAATAAGAATTGAAGACAAGTCACATAAAGCAAACAATCATTTAAACATGGACAATGACTAAGTATTGTGACCTCTCAAATAAAGATTGAAGATTTAAACAAAGTTATGACATTTTTCTTATGACAGACAACCCTAGGAACAGATTCTGGCAAGTTTTAGTAAATTTGTCATAACTTTCCATATACTCAATAAAAAGGCACCAAACTAGTTCCAAAAAAAATTTAACTATCCCTTCAAAATCTTCCAATATACTTCTAGATTCATTCAAATAAAACTCCAACAGAAATGTGTCTTGGAACAACATAAAAATGTGCTGCTAGATTCATAAAGATGTTCATGAAAATAAGATGAAAACTAGTTCCAAATCCAACTATATTATAATTGGATTTTTATATGAAGTCAAGCTTTAAAGGACTTGGTGAAGACACCTATACTGGTGTTAATGTCAAAAAGAGTCATGTCTAAAGGAAAATTGAAGCCATGATGAAGTATCAATTCTCCTTAATAGAAAATAAAATCCATGAATAAAAGTTATACAGGGCGAACCAAGTTGTGGCACCTTGTTTTCAAACATACAATGATGACTACAACTTGTACAAGATGTATAGATTCTCGTATATTCCAAATGAAACTCAACTCATTGAATAATTTTATTTGTATAGATCACTATAAAAGTAACACTTTTGAATTCCATTTAAGCCAAATGTTTTTGAATAACAAATCTGCTCATTCTAAATTAAACATTTTGCAATAATTCTAGCGTTATATTTCTCTACTTGTTCATCTAAATAAAACTTGGTCGCATAGATCACCCATTTGCAAGAAGCTACATCTTTTATCTAGGAAGAGGTTTCAACATCCAAATTTGATTTATCATCAAGAAAGGATTAAGAGGATGTTAGCCTATTGAGTTAGTATTCACTATTTCAAATGATCAAGGTTTGCTCAAGTATTTCAAAACCCAAAGTGGCATCTTCTAAACACTACAAGCTATGTTCCAACTACATTTTTATATTTAGGAGATGTTTCAACTTCAAAGTTTGATTTTTCATCAAGAGGGTGTTAGAAGACATTAGCATATCAAATTAGTATACATTTTTAAACTGTTGGATGAAGATAAAGAAAAAAACTAACATTAGTATACATTTTTCTCACTCGCAATAAAGATAAAGAAAAAAACTAACAGAGGGATGATATTTTCTAACATTACCTCAAATCCGATTAATGTTGGAACAAATCGAGTGATTGACAAAATGTATCAAAGAGATGTGGTCTCTTGGACTTCTTTGATTGGAGGGCATGTGCAGAATCAGCAGGTTAATGAGGCCATGGATCTTTTTCAGCTTATGCAGCTTGCAAGTGTGAAACCTAATTCAATTACTATTGTGAGCATTATTTAGGCATGTGCTTACTTAGCTAATTTGTAGAAGGGAAAAGAAATTCATGGTTATGTGCTTAAAAGAGGATTTCAGGGAGATGTTTTTGTCGCTAGCTCCCTAGTCGACATGTACACAAAATCCAATGCTCTGGGTTATGCAGTTCGCGTGTTTGACAAAATGCCTCAAAGAAATGCAGTTTCATGGAATTCTATGATTGCTAGTTTTGTTAATACTAGAAACTGTAACTATGCTTCTGAGTTGTTTCATCAAATGCAAAGTATAGGTGTTAAATCCAATTTGGTTACATGGAATACAATGATTGCAGGATATGCCCAAAATGGGTTTCCAAATGAAGCCATATGACATCTTTATCAAATGCAGCTAGCTGGAGTTGAACTAGACTCGATTGCCATTGCAAGTGTGTTGTCGGCATGTGTTGCCTTGTCAGCTCTACAACAGGGTAGGGAAATCCATGCAAAAATAATCAGAAAGGGATTTAACTCAAGTGTTTTTGTGTGTAGTGCCCTGCTAGATATGTATTGCAAGTGTGGCAACATAGAGAATGCTCGAAGAGTGTTTGATAAAATGTCAGAAAGAGATATAGTTTCCTGGAATGAAATAATGGTGGGGTATGGAGTGCATGGTCATGGTGAGGAGGTCATGGCACTTTTTGAACAAATGCAAAAGGAAGGCATACAGCCAGATCAGATAACCTTCATTGCCATCCTATTTGCATGCAGCCATTCAGGACTCATAGCTGAAGGATTGTAGTTCTTTGACCACATGATTCATGATTTTTATGTTGTCCCCAGAATGGAGCACTATGCATCAATGGTTAACCTTCTTGGTCATGCTGGCTGCTTGGAAGAGGCTGAAGACTTCATTAAAAACATGCCGATGAAACCAAGTGTTGAAGTGTGGGTAGTCTTGCTTAATGCTTGCAAAGTCCATCAAAATATTGGTTTAGGAGAATGTATAGCAGAATAAGTATTTGGATTAGAGCTTGAAAACACTGGATACTATGTACTCCTATCAAATATATATGCTGACGCTGGTAGATGGGATGATGTAGCAAAAGTGAGGGCAAGGATGAAAAGTAGAGGATTGAAAAAATGTCCAGGATGCAGCTGGATTGAAGTTAATAACCAAGTGTAGAAGGACCTGATCGACTATCAAAGGGAATCAGTTTCTAAAATAGATACTTCCCTCCCTATTGAGGAGGATGCTAAGGATTATATCCTTCATGACACCCATTTTCCCTTCATTGTATACTGATCATACATATATCTGTTAAATTTATGTTAAAGAGTTTTCTTAACACACTTACACCATTGTTGTGTTCATTTAAGTTTTCAAACTTGATTCAAATTTCATTTTTATATTTTTTATGAATAGTGTCTATAGTACCATTAATAAGTATTGTTACATATGGTCATTAATTATAGTGGAAAAAATCACATCCCTAGGGTCCATATGGAGCTACAGCTTGAATTGTTAAAACATAAAAATAATAAACAATCACAAAATAGCAACAGTTAAGATAGATGAAGAAAGAGGAGGATCTTGGTCATCCATCTTACCCCATGCATTATTGGGATCTGAAACAACAAGCAAATCCCATCCATCATTGATCATTGTTAATATTTTCCTTGAGTTTTTCAATATTCACACAAGAAAGAGAAATAGTAAGAGCTAGTAGAGGGAACTTGTTGAAGTTAGGTGAGCATGTATTTCCACTAACAAAAGGTGGTGAAGCATAGCAACAAGAGGTAGGCCATGACTAGTCCTATTGTGTGCAATCTCTTCTAACAAATGAAGGAAAAGCCTAATATGATCCTATCGAGTTCTATGAGCCAAATGGTTGCACCATTGACAATGCCCTCAAGGAGGAGAACAACTTTGTGAAGAAACAAGAGTCAAAAGCACCCTAGCAACAATATAAGGGGCATTGCCCCAATGATTCAATAACACCTATAAGTGGACAACTGTGCAAGTTTATTTTCTTGCACTTGAATTTACAATAAAACATTAGAACAAGACATAGCTTTAGAGTATAGCAAAAAAATGATTATCAATAAAAAAACTAAAAAGGTAAAATTTCTATCTTTCTAGATGCTAAAAAGAAAATCTACTTGGAAAGCATGAAAAATTTGAGTATACTTGAAGGGAATGTGAGGCCAATCCAATAATAACAACATATGCCAAGGGAAAGAATCAAGCTACATAAAAGGCTTTGAAGAAAACAAACATTCTAAGCACTAAGGCAAAAGGAGAAAAGATGTTTGAAATTAAAAAGGCCCAAATGGGTTAATTTAGAACAAATGGGGAGACCTTGAAAGAGAATACACAAAGCAAAATGAGCCAATTTTGGCTTGAGAAAAAACAAACCATTATTCTGAAACATATGCTACCAAACTAAAAATGAAGATTTGGTTTAAAGTAGGCATCATAGATAAATGGGAAGATGTCATGTGTATCATTTACAAGAAATGTAATTCTAAAATGCACTATCTAGATACCACTTCCAATCCTTCCAAGAAGGTTTATAGCATCTAATACCAATTTTGTTGGCCATGTCAGCTTGGATGGCTAGTATAACCACATCAAAAGCCTCATGACCTTTATTGGGAAGATGAAATTTAACCTTGGTTTCATTCCAAGATAAAAGACCCTTGGTAACCATAGAAAAGATATTAGGGAGGGCATTCATCACTCATTTGAAAAATTGTAAAGCACAAACCCACATAGTCTTAGCAAGGGCACAATTCTGACATTTAAAGATAGGAGACCACCAAATATTGTATTGATTGATGGAAGTCACATTATGACAACTAGTGTCAATCGATAAAAGTCAAGGCCAAGTAGCTTCCCAAGCACACCAAATATTTTTCATCACAAATATCCTGTAAATCTATATAAAATAATTTATAATAAGAAGGGTATGGAGATGAATCTCCTTCCAAGTCAATAGATGAATATGTGGCCAGAAGAAATATAATGTTGTACCAATTTTTTTAATCCTTGTTACAGTATAAGGCACAAATGAGTGACTTGACACACAAAGACAAACATTGTCATTAAGTGGACATCAATCCCAAATGTCAAGTCCCTTTTTTGTATTAACTTATAGACCAAAATGCCTATTTTCTATTTCACACATCTCTCTTCTCCAATTTTTGTGTGTGTTCTTTCTTTCCCCTTATGTCTATGTTTTGTTGACATAAGCTAAATCGTGGTCTCCGGATTTTATTGGAAGTTTAATGGATTGATATGTATCAGGTTGTTCTAATCAATGATAGTCAAGAATCTATTCTTGTTTATGTGCTCATTCAGTGACAGTCCCGAATGGAATGGTGGGATGGCTTTATTATGATAAACAAAGGATTCAAAAAATAATTTATTATCATTTTCTGCAGGGTTACGTGTCTCTATATTTGCATTAGGTTCAGTGCCTTGGACTGTAGAAAGGATTCAAAAGTCTATGAATCTATGACATCCCAATTAGGGATAAATTGAGCCAATTTCCTACGAGAACCGAGAGGAATATGTGTGTGCAGTGTTACTTGTATTTGGGAAAATTGGAAGATATTAGTATCAGTTTCAAAAGACAATTAGAAGCCACTATGTTTGCACTCAATATTTAGAAGGTAGTGGCCTGTGTTTCAATAGACCAACAAGGCATGAAGAACTAGTGCATCACACGCCATTAATGGCTGCCTGCAATATACATCACACACCAAAACCCTTGCACTAGGTCAAAATGGGGACAAAATCCCTTGCAGAAAAACCCCAAGATCCAAAAAAACAACCCAAGAAATTGTTTCTCATACGTCGTCCAAATTACAGGGCCTTAAATGCATTGATCTACCTCCAATTCTAATATTAAACACTCATTCTATAGAAAACAATTAAGAAAACTTCTGGTTTTAGTGTCGACCCTAAACAATAGCATACCTGTAATGTTGTGTCCTCTAGAATGTAATGCTCATGAAGTCCTTCCACTATTTAGATGATGCACAATGCTCATGTATTTAGATGATGCACAATGCTCGTGAAGCCCTTCATCCCGCCCACAATCCAGCTAAGACAGAATGAAGTGAGTTTGATCACTTTTCTTCTTTCTTTTTTTTTTGTTTATATCTCGATTTGGTCAAAATTTTGACAATAAACTTAACTAAAGTTGAAATTTTGACCTTTTTGGGACATAAACAAAAAAAAAAAGTGAACATCACAACCCAAAATGGCCTTTGGTTGAAAATAAAGGTCGAAAATGAGGCCCAAATGTACTAGTGTGAGATTATTTCAACAACATAACTTTATCTTCACAATATTCAATCTAAGAAGAATGAGAGCCAAAACTCTCTTTTATAGAGTTTCAATGAAAAGTTAGGGCATCACCAAATTAGGGAAACTCATATAATAAAAGAATAAACTTTAACCCTTTTGATAATTCACTTAAAAAACAACTTCAAGTTGTCATTGTCTAGGCATGGCCCAATGGGGGTCTTTTCAACACTTTATTTCACTTGAATCATAAAGTCACTTAATAAAATAATTAAGTGAAATAACATAATATTATTTCCCAATCTTAGGAAAACTTGAAATTGAAAACCTTACACTTTGAAGACCAATTCCCCAAAATAACATTTACTATAAATAGTAATATGCTAAAAATAGCCAAAAACATCCCAACTCTGAAACTGAACATACCACTCTCTGAAGCTTAGGGGAACGATGATTGGGACTTATCAGATATAACACTTGCTAAAAATAGTAATATGCTAAAAATAGAAATGTTCCCAAAAGTCTTAAAACTAAAGATGTTGCTCACTAATGATGAGAGGAGGCTGAAGCTATGACTAGATACAAAAACTAGAGGTTACCATAAATAGTAATTACAAAAAATGGCAACTACTAAAAGTAGTAAGTCAGCCAAAAAATTCCAATTAACTAATCAGTGTCCAAACTAATACTTACAAATAATAGTAGTAACTTACTAGAAATAGTAAGTTTGGGACAAGATTTCTAAAATCACTCTAGAAAGTGTTGTTCATCTCCATTAAACCATTCGAAGACACTATCAACATCAAAATAACCCTTTGATTTTGCTGACACCAATCTAGAAAGCCAACACCAACAGCACTACAAAAGAACCAAAAAATGGGGACATTATAATCAAGTTGATACTAGGGTCCCAATATAATCAGTAGAAGGCTCCAACACATATCCCTTGCATCATCTTGACATCATTGAGTATCAATCTTTACCATACTCTAAAACAATCTACTACCACAATTTTTGTTTACCAAGGTAATTCCCGGATTCATAGGTTTGTAATACCATCTACTTAAAATGTAGTTATGCTAAATATTCATATGGGTGATCTTCGAATGACTAAAAATAAGATGAGCAATCTAATGTTGCAAGAATTCTTTATAATAATGACCTTTGATGATCTCAAATCCTTTATTGTATTCATCATAAATGGTCTAGTGTCTATCAACATTTGAGATCCAACCGATTCATGATTCAAAATCATCCTTATGAGTGTACCATCACATTCACATTGTGCCACACTAATTCTAGTAATCTGATTCTCATGCCCAGACTGTAATTGCCTCTTTGGACATCTAAAGGAGTGTTTTTTGTCTAACTTCCAACTGAAATAGATGTCATTGTTAGTCTTATTCCAACTTATCACAATCATGAAGTGCCTAGAGCATTGGTAAGAATCATTGTTCAAGATGAAGATCTAAATGGTACTTGTAGGATCTTCCATCATCAACCTCCATTAACTTAGACATGGCTCAATAGCTCTTTGACCATTGATTAATTTATGTTTTTCTTTAACCCTATCATATGATTCCATAGTGGCTTCCTTATCCAATTCAAAAACTGGATTGCCATACGTCACATTATCCTTAGAACTTGTACTTGAAGCATTACTCATGTCATGCACTACCATGGATGCTATGTATTTTTGAAGCATTACTCATGTCATGAATCTGTTCTTCATACCTGCATATACTAACCCCTAATAACCATACTTTTATCTATCCTGTACATACGTCTTTGTCACCTGCTACATCCATTTCTCAAAATTTGCAGAATTCAAAAAACCTACTATGCCTATAGTCTTCCTATCCACACTTGTATTCAAACCTTTACATTTTATAACAAAATTTGTTAAAATTAAATTAAAAAAACATCATTTCTATGATGGCTTGTTGCATCCACTTATTTGGTCCTTTGCTTCTTCTTTTCCTTGGGCCTTTGAACCATCCCTACCCACAAGCTCTTTGCCTTTGCCTCCACTTTCCTCATTTTCTTGGCAAGGGCCACTTGAGCAATCACTAGGCAGTCCGACCTGCAGCGCTCATGTGCCGGTCTTTTGCAATTTCCTCCACATGCCTGGGGTCATTTTCAATCCATTCTTCACCGGAGTTTGGTAGTGAAGGTATGTTATCCTCTGCTTTGTTGTTGTCGACCCATAAACCTTCCTACTCCTTGTAGTTTTGGGCCACTGCTTTTGGGAAGGTGGAAGGATGTTTGCTATCCTTTGTAGAAATTCTAGATTTATGTCTATGTCCCCCAATCTATCCTTTTTCTTGACCAATTCCACCGAAATGATGAGTCACTTTTCACACCCAGTTGATGTAGTAGTGTTGTGTAACAAGAATCATGCTATCCTTGTCCACATTGTCTAGAACTACATCAATTTTGCCCAGCAAAGTGTGCTTGAAAAGCATTTGGTAGAGTTTCTTTGCTTTTCCCTTTGCCACTCCTCAGGTTAGGGTGGAAGCCAAAAACATTGTCGAGATATTAGCTTTAACCTTATGCTTGTGATACGACTA
Source organism: Chamaecyparis obtusa (assembly GCA_027943335.1). Lineage (NCBI taxonomy): Eukaryota > Viridiplantae > Streptophyta > Pinopsida > Cupressales > Cupressaceae > Chamaecyparis > Chamaecyparis obtusa. The sequence goes on from BSBK01012686.1 coordinate 14,073, forward strand.
GAGAAATTCTCTTCCTAGAGGACCTCCTTCACTATGTGCAGAACCAAAAGGTGTTTAATTGAGAGAACCCTGCACAAACGTTTGTTTGAGACTTCTCTATATAAGGAAACCATTGTTTTAGTGGATTCCAAAGCAATCCACGTGTCTATTTTCTCTTTTTGTGTCTATAAACCATTATTCTACTACAATGACTCATCCCTAGTCAATCCTGGGTATAAGTAGCCGTGAGCCGCCTATCTTCGTACTTTGCAATCCCTTCCATATCAGTTCACACACTTTGTTATTCACAACAATTTAAGGAGTTACTTTCTTTTTTTATCCATCAATCCTTTTGATGATGTCATCAATCATCTTGGGTTTCACATTTCTCCTAGAATGTCATCAAATAAAAGCCTCTTTCTCCTTCCAGTTGTTGCTATCTTTGATTTTGGTCATATAATCATTATGGTGTCATGTCCCCTCTCTAGTCTGACTAGCAGAGTCATGGGAGTTGGCCTATTATTGGAGTCTCATAGGCTAGCAGTGGTGGATAGAGACTCATACTAGATTCTCAGTGACCGGAGTTGGTTCTACAGTCAGTTTGAGAGCCAGTTGGGATAGTTCCTTAATTTTAGGGATTTTCCTAAATTTTAGGACATTGTGGCAGTGACCAGATTTGAGGCTCCTCGGGACCAATATACGGTTTCAGTTTTAGGGTGATAGGGTATATTCCCTAGTTTCTAGGAGCATCCCTAGTTTTTAGGGATGGGACTGTCGATTGGCCCACATTGGCTGACATCAGTCACAAACAAGTGATAGAACCAGTTCACTATTTATTTGGTTGGTTTGGCTTTCCAGTTGAATAAAAGGAAATATTTTTAATATTTCTAAAGTTTGTGTTTAAATAAATTAAAATAAAGCTATTTATATAGCTAATTGGAGTAATAAGGGGTTTTTGGCTTCATTTGGTTAGGTAGGCCTATGTGTTATAGCTCGTTGGAAAGGTCTTGAATTATTATAACTTATTTTCATCATCTGGAGACCTTCTAGCACCTGAAGTTATGTTATTTGAGGAAAGGGATGTTTTTCCTATACATAAAGGCCTTTTAATTGAGAAGATGCCATTTTATAATAAAGGGAAAGGCATATTCTCCCTTTAGGGTTCAATTAGCTTTGAGAGGGAGATAAAAGGAGATGTTGGCTCATTCTTTGATTATCTTTTACATCTTCACTCTTGGTATTTGCAATTTTTCTCTGAGGAGCGATTCTAGAGGACTGGGACGCAAACCCCAGAGCCTAGCTATTGGGACGCAAACCCCATTAGAAGGTTTCTAGCATTCTACAGTATTGTTTCAGCAGTTGGCAAAGATTGTTAAGTTTAGCATTTGGGAGTACTTGTGCATTGCACGTTGGGGGTCTTGTTTGGCACGTCGGGATCTTCTTGTTGCCCTGGCGTGACTATAGCAGTCGTACTGTTGCCTTTCAGCTAGCACGTGGTTTGTTGGTTGACTTATGTCAACCATCTCTCCCCTTTGGTGTGTGGCTGGCCATTCTTGTAGCTGGCATCATCATTCCTTGTTTGTAAACACCTTTGCTATTATACTAATTGCATATCTTGCCTGGTACAATTTGTAGCTATTTTGGTTGACTGGATATTATATTACTGCACACTGTTTCCAACCTATTTCATATTTGCTGCTATTGTTATTTATTGTTTTACTTATATCTGGAAAAATACAAAAAGAAACAATCATTCTACAACTTTTGTCTAATTCTATAAGACCACAAAGAAAGCACAGGAAAATCTATTATTTTAATTAAAATTTACAAAAGTTCAGTGAAAGGATTCATTTGGGATCTTTCAGTGGTATCAGAGCCTAAATCTTGCCAGCCTGTAGGGTTTCAGTGAATTTATCACAACAGGTTACAGAAAAGGGTTTGATAATTCATTTTAGCATTTGGCATCTATTTTTATATATCTTCTATGCATCTTGGTGGAGAAATACATAGGTTCTACGAGCGCAAGAGAAACCAGTGGCAAGCAAAGGCCACCAAAGATGTAGAGACACCAGTTATGGGTGAGGCACAAGGTGTTGCTAGTGATGGCATGCCTACAGAGGTAGAGGAGAGAGAATTCATGAGAACTCTGATTGCTACACAGCCCAGGATAGTTCAAACACTTGACTGATTACAGGATACCTTGGAGCGGATGGAATTGGATAGGCATGGAGGTAGACAGGAAAGACAAGGAAGGAGCAGGTTAGTTTCCATTGTAGGAAGCCAGCGCAGTCATCGATCCCATGTCTCAGCAGGAAGCTCCCTTCATTCCCATAGGCAAGAATGTCCACGTATTCCTGCTCTGGATAGACCATTATTGCCTCAATTTGGGCAAGTTGAGAAGCTGGCACAGGTGGAGCCACCTGAGGTTGGATTCTAGGATTCAGTCATGGCAGCTACAACTGAGTGGAGAGCCCTACCCCGAGAGGTTAGGGATGTTTTTCCTTTTCCATAGTATTGTGCACAGCGTAGGGATAACACCGGGTTCAGAGGAGATAGGGGCTACAAACCACAACAAAACAATGACCTCAGTAGAGCCACTGGGAAGATCACACTGGCTATCTATGATGGCATAGGTGATACGAGTGCACGAGCTCGGATGCACAAGCTGGATATCTATTTATCATTGAGACCTATGCTTGAGAGAGAGGCTATACAATTTGTAGTTTTGCATTTAGACGGGGTTGCCTATGATTGGTGGCAGCATGGATTGGTCACCCAGGATGACGCCATGGTTCACTCCTATGCTGAATTCACTGAGCGGCTCATTTCTAGGTTTGATCATAAGACATAGAGCTTTACTACCGGGATTTGGCACACATTAGGTAGATAGGGAACGTGGAGTCTTTTGTGAATGAGTTCCAATGGATTGCAATCATGGTTCCTGACATGTATCAGAGTCATTATGTGATGTTGTTCATAGAGGGTTTGCAAGACAGGCTAAAGGGACTAGTATGAGCATTCAGGCCAGCCACCCTCAAGAAGGCCATTGATGTTACATTTAAACTGGACACCCCTCCTACTTATTAGGCAGATAAGAAACCTTTCAGGGATTCTCCGCCTCCCTAGAAGGCCAACACTTTCCAAGGTAGAGGGGGACCACCTTCTAGACCACACTAGGATGGACCAGGAGTCGAGGAATGAGCTGAGGAGGAAGAAACTATGCTTCTCCTATAAGGAGCCATGGGAGCTTGGACATCATTGCCTTGGTAAAGGCAAGGTTCATTTGATAGAGGTGACATCTGAGATAGGTGATGATGAGATACCTAATACTGATACTGAGGATAGTCTAGATGAGGTTGAGCATGGACACCCACAATTAGAGCTAGACACTTTAGAACCCTTGGGCGTCAGCTAAAGTGACTATGGCTACTCTCTCTAGTTATCCCAGATTTCATGCCTTTCATTTGAAGGGTACATTCAGAGGCTAGCGGGTTATGAGCTTAGTAAACACAGGTGCCATGCACAACTTTATTGACCAAAAGCTAGTTGATAGGCGTGGGATCCAGTCTGAGGATTTTGTTGGTTTTGGAGTAAAGGTTGCAGATGGTGTCATTTTGAGTTGTACTCAGAGGATTCCTCAGCTTAGCATCTAGATGGGGGACTATACTCTGACAGATAATTTTTATGTGCTATCGCTAGAGGATTATGATGTAGATTTGGGCATGTAGTGGTTACAGGGTATTGGGTGATACATCATTGACCACCACCGCATGCAGTTGGAGTTTCTTTCTGGAGGGAAGAAGCCTATCTTGAGGGTAGCTTCAGACAATGGTCCTAAGGAGGTAACTTCTGGCAAGATGGAGACTATCGTTCATCATGATGACATACTTTGGACTACACATTGTTTTGTGAAGTCTGAAATACCTACACCGTAGGATGGCAGGGCCTTTCATGTAGACATACAATTAGTGATGGATCAGGAAGGTCGAGTCTTTGATGACATACCTCTTGGTGTACCTCCTAATAGAGGTTTCGAGCATGGGATAGAGATGGAGGATGGGGTTAACCCTGTGATTACTACCCCATATCATCATCGTAGAGCATACAAGGATGAGATTGAGAGGACCATCCATGAGTTACTGGATATGGGATTCATTCGCCCTAGCTCTAGCCCTTTTGCTTCCTCTGTGATGCTTGTTAAGAAGGATGGGACTTTGCAGATGTGTATTAATTACAAAGCCTTGAACAAAAAGACAATAAAGAATAGGTACCCCATTCCACGCATTGATGAGTTGTTAGATGAGCTACATGGAGCTATCTACTTCTCGAAGATTGATCTTCATTCAGGCTATCATTAGATTCATGTGCGGGATGAGGACGTGCACAAGACTGCTTTTTGTTGTCACTATAGGCACTATGAGTTTCTAGTGATGCCTTTTGGCCTCACTAATGCACCTGCCACCTTCCAGTCCTGTATGAACCACATCTTCAACAAGCAATTGAGGAAATCAATTATGGTGTTTTTTTATGACATTGATTTATAGCCGGACATGGGAGGATCATCTTAGACACATTGAGGAGGTGCTTAGCATCATAGAGAGTCGGTCTCTATTTCCTAAGTTGTCCAAATGTGAATTTGGACTTAGAGAGATTTTATACTTGTATCACGTGATCAGTGTAGAGGGAGTGAAAGTGCATGAGGAGAAGATTCAAGAGATTTGTCATTGGCCCTTTCCCAGGAACATTACTAAGTTGCATGGATTCCTTGGTTTATGTGTCTATTATAGGAGATTTGTGACAGGATTCTCTTAGTTAGCAGCACCTTTAATAGATCTCAAGAAGAAGGGAGCCTTCAAATGGACAGAGCAGGCACAAGGAGTTTTTGAGAGACTCAAGGAGGTTATGAGCACTTGTCCAATTTTGGCACTCCCTGATTTCTCACAGCCATTTGTACTTGAGTGTGATGCTTCATGTGAAGTCAAAGGGGTGGTGTTGATGCAGAACAGACACCCCATTGCCTACGAGAGTAGGAAGCTATGGGATAATGAGAGGTTGCATTCCACATATGACAAGGAAATGTTGGCTATCATGCATGCATTAGCCAAATTTAGACAATATCTTGTTGGCAGCAAATTTGTGGTGAGGACGGGCCATAATAGTTTGAAATATTTCCTTGATCAGACAGAGCTTAATGATAGGCAACAAAAGTGGGTAAGCAAGGTGCAGGCGTATGACTTTGACATAGAGTTCACCAAGGGGAAGAACAATACTATTGCTGATCCACTTTCCAGGAAGCCTTCACTTGCTGCCCTATGTTCATTGAGCAAGATTTCAGCAGATTGGAATGCTCAACTTTTAGTTGAGTATTCCAAAAATCAGCATGCTTGTGAGATCATGGATGGGTTGACACGGGATGACAGAGATAGTGTAGTGGATGATGTCCTATACTACTAAGGCAAGGTCTACCTTGTTCCTGAATCACAGTTGAAAGAGCATGTTTTGCATGCTTACCATGATACTCCTACAACAGGACATCTGGGTTATGTTAAGACCTATAGGGCAGTAGGGGAGAGATTCTCTTGGAAGGGTCTCAGGGATGATGTCTTATGCCATGTTCATGAATGCATGACTTGTTAGCAGAACAAGTCAGAGCATACTTTTCTGGCTGGATTATTGCAGCCTCTACCTATACCGGAGCAAAAGTGGATAGGAATATCTATGGACTTCATTACAGGTCTTCCTCGAGTTTAGGGGAAGGATTGTATTTATGTTGTAGTAGACAAGTTGACTAAGTATGCCCACTTCTTTCCTATTGCAGTGGATTTCACAGCTTCACAGGTAGCTGAGTTGTTTTTCAGAGAGATATTTAGACTCCATGGTCTCCCCAAGACCATAGTGAGTGACAGGGACAACAGGTTCATGAGTTCCTTCTGGTAGGAACTTTTCAGGCTAGCAAGCACAGAGTTGACCCCCAGTACTAGCTACCATCCTCAGATAGATGGACAGACTGAGGTAGTTAATAAGTGGGTGGAGGGGTATCTGTGCAACTATGTGTCAGGGTAGTAGAAGGCATGGGTGTGTTGGCTATATTTGGGTGAATATTGTTATAATACTACACACCACATGTCCATTGACATGACTCCCTTCAGAGCTCTTTATGGCTACGAGGCATTATCTTTTGTTGATTTGGCTTTCAGTGACAACAAAGTTTCCTTGGCATAGGATTGGTTGCAGGAGAACCAAGATATCATGAGATCTCTCAAGAAGAACTTGCAGTATGCTCAGAATCAACAGAAGATGTAGTTGATCGACACAAGACAGAGAGACCATTTGAGGTGGGTGACATGGTTTTCCTTCGTCTACAGCCTTACAGAAAGAGCACCCTTAAATGAGGAGGAGCTGAGAAGCTCAAGCCTCATTTTTATGGACCTTATAGAGTACTCAGGCAAGTTGGAGAGGTGGCCTATGAGATCAAGTTACCACCAGATAGTAGGGTTCATAATGTGTTCATGTGTCATGCTTGAAGAAGGCATTGGGGCAACATATTACATCACATGATTTACCTCCTTTGGATGAAGAGGGTAAATTGACTTTGGTCCCTGAGGAGATTCTGGAGGTCAGGGAGAGATGATTGAGGAGTAAGGTGATTTGAGAGTACTTGGTGAGCTGGAGAGGTCTACCCATAGAGGACGCCACTTGGGAGGGTGAGTCCATTTTGCAGCATCCAGCAATGCAGTTGCTTGTGGACAAGCATCTCCAAGAGGGGAGGACTGTCATGTCCCCTCTCTAGTCTAACTAGTAGAGTCATGAGAGTTGGCCTATTATTGGAGTCCCCTAGGCTAGAAGTGGTGGATAGAGACTCATACTGGATTTTCAGTGACCGGAATTGGTTCTATAGTCAATTTGAGAGCCAGTTGGGGTAGGTCCTTAATTTTAGGGATTTTCTCAAAATTTAGGAGGTTGTGGCAGTGACCAGATTTGAAGCTCCTCGGGACTAGTATACGGTTTTAGTTTTAGGGTGATAGGGTATATTCCCTAGTTTATAGGAGCATCCCTAGTTTTTAGGGATGGGACTGCCAGTTGACCCACATTGGCCAGCATCAATCACAGATAGGTGACAGGACCAGTTCACTGATTATTTGGTTGGTTTGGCTTTCTAGTTGAATAAAAGGAAATATTTTTAATATTTCCTAAGTTTGCATTTAAATAAATTAAAATAAAGCTATTTATATAGCTAATTGGAGTAATAAGGGGTTTTTGGCTTCATCTGGTTAGGCAGGCCTATGTGTTATAGCTCGTTGGAAAGGTCTTGAATTATTATAACTTATTTTTATCATGCAAAGACCTTCTGGCACCTGGAATAATCTTATTTGAGGAAAGGGGTGTTTTTCCTATACATAAAGGCCTTTTAATTGAGAAGATGCCATTTTATAATAAAGGGAAAGGCATATTCTCTCTTTAGGGTTCGATTGGCTTTGAGAGGGAGATAAAAGGAGATGTTGGCTCATTCTTTGATTATCTTTTACATCTTCACTCTTGGTATTTGTGATTTTGCTTTGAGGAGTGATTCTAGAGGACTGGGACGCAAACCCCAAAGCCTGGCTATTGGGACGCAAACCCCAATAGAAGGTTTCCAGCAATCTACAGTATTGTTTCAGTAGTTGACAAAGATTGTTAGGTTCAGTGTTTGGGAGTACTTGTGCATGCATGTTGGGGGTCTTGTTTGGCACGTCAGAATCTTCTTGTTGCCTTGGCATGACTATAGCAGTCGTACGACTACCTTTCAGCTGGCACATGGTTTCCTGGTTGGCTTATGTTAGCCATCTCTCCCCTTTGGTGCGTAGCTAGCCATTCTTGCAGTTGGCGTCATCATTCCTTGTTTGTAAACACCTTTGTTGGCATATTGATTGCATATCTTATCTGGTACAATTTGTAGCTATTTTGGTTGATTGGATATTATATTATTACATAATGTTTCCAACCTATTTCATATTTGTTGTTGTTGTTATTTATTGTTTTACTTATATTTGGAAAAATACAAAAAGAAACAATCTTTCTGCAACTTCTGTCTAATTCTCTAAGACCACAAAGAAAGCACAGGAAAATCTATTATTTTAATTAAAATTTATAGAAGTTAAGTGAAAGGATCCATTAGGGATCTTTCATATAGATTCTTTCATTGTTCCTTGTTTGTAAACACCTTTGCTGGCATATTGATTGCATATCTTGTCTGGTACAATTTGTAGCTATTTTGGTTGACTGGATATTATATTATTGCACAATGTTTCCCACCTATTTCATATTTTCTACTATTGTTATTTATTATTTTACTTATATCTGGAAAAATACAAAAAGAAACAATCTTTCTGCAACTTCTGTCTAATTCTCTAAGACCACAAAGAAAGCACAGGAAAATCTATTATTTTAATTAAAATTTACAGAAGTTGAGTGAAAGGATCCGTTAGGGATCTTTCATATGGTTTCTTTTTGTTGTGACCTCATTCCCATGTATATTATGATGTGTAGGTAGTTTGTACGATCTACTTCGTACTTCAAATCCATCCTTGGATTTCCTCATGTGCGTGATGATGCAACATTCACACTTTTTGTTGTCATTTTTGCCAAGCAATCTACCTCCTAGTTTCCTTCTCTATATATGTGGGAGATTTTGAAGTCTTGTAGTTTTTGTATTAACTTTTACGGTCTGAGCCACTGTGTTAGCTTCCATCTTGGAGTTGTGTTCTACCTTATTGCATTCATGACATTTAGTGAATCTCCCTCTAAATGTATTTCCTTGGCACTGATATCGAAACTCATTTGCAATCCAACCAATACAACATTGAATTTGACGTTATTATATGTTGTTTCATCTATGAATTCCAATTTCTTAGCTATTTTGTGCCCTTCCCAATTCTTGTCTATGCATCCAATTCCACTTGGTCCAGGGTTGCCTCTGGAAGCTCTATTGAAGTTTATTTTGATCTATTCTTTTCAGGAGGAGTCCACTTAGTATTTTCTCGTACATTGGCCATTTTCCTTTTCAAACCTAGTTTGTTGATTGTAAAGAACTTGACTGGCTCTTGGCTCTAGGAAATTCAATTCTTTGAAATAGATAACACTTCCACATAATTTTATCAAGGAAAATATATAAGTTGGATATTTCTTCACAATTATAATATCATAAATTTCAAATAATCCATTTATAAATTAAACTCACAGGTATGAATGTACAAAGAATTTGTAATTTATCAGTAGGCAGCCGTACAGTCAATGCAGAAATTATAAGGAGATACATCAATCTCACTTACTCAGCAATGACATCCAGATAAGAGAAAATCAAACCTAGCTGTAGAAGTAATGAATTTAATTTATTCTTGAACCAAATTGATATACATCAACATCAATTCACAGCCATGAATTATCAGGATTTCTTCAGTAGAATCAAATGCACAATTCACCACCACAAGAATGATTCAAAGTGCAGCACAGAGGAATCAGTCCTCAAACCCTCGTTGAAAGCTCTCGACAAAAGACTTCATAATAATTTTTATCAAAATCAACAATGGATGATTTGCCTTTCACAAAGCATTGCTTTTATAATTAAAAAGTGTCTTCTCTCACACACTTTTCACTTAAAACACTTTTTATACTTAGGCACATATTGAATAATATAATTTATTAATTCATTTGGCTCCAAAAAAGACCTTTTCACCAATATCATGAAATTATGACACGCAAAGTCCCTGTTTCTTGTGCCCAAGATTTAAAACTTTTCATCCCAGTTGCAATGAGCTATAACACTAAGGTATCCAACATATAATACCAACAAAAATGGAAACCTTAGCAAATTTAAGTAAATAATAATAATAAACCACCCATCTTGTGAAAACAACTGAAGAAGCATCTGAATCAAAATCTATCTGCACCGGATTGATCCTAATGATGAAAGATGATGAATGAACCTAACGGGGTGACTCACTAAAAATAGATGCTCTCTCCAAGATTCTTGGAGCCAAAACTGGAAGCCAAAAATGAAAACCGAGAGCATCATTCAACTCCTCTAACTCATATGAGCTCATCGAAACTATCCATTAACTTACCATACATAGTAAGTTCACACCAAAGACCCTCTAAACACCTCGCTAGACCATGAGGATCACAATAATGACCTGGCACCATCAAATCAATGACCTGCAAAAAATGGGGACATTACATTGATCCTTGGGATATGGAGTCCATTAAAGGCCTTATGCATCCACTCATCCCAACTTGTAAAGGAATGGTCTTTCTTTGTCATTGTTATGACTGTATTGTTTACTAGTTCTATCACTACTTTGTCATTCTTGTAAAGAGGTTTTTGGTTTCCATACTTTTCCCTTTGAAAATGCACCTATTTTTTTCTTTCCATAGTTCCCAAATGACTGTAGAATGGATTATTTTCCACAAGAAGCTACACAAGCATTGTGTTTTAGCCATTGGTCACATATCAAACCATTTTTCAATGTCGTTTGGAAGAAAACATTGTAGGTTTAACTTGTTCATGAAATACTTCTTGCAGAGGAAAAGAATGATTGAAATTGTAATGAAACAATGGTGCTTAATTAGCTGGCACCATTAGTATTCTACACAATTTACTCAAACTTCATCTACCACAAGAATGTGTTCTTCATGCTTGGGTTGTGCGTCCTCCCTACAACTAAATGTTGGTTGTAGGGGTCTAGTATCAAACCTAACAATAGTTCCAAGTAAATGGTTATTAATGCCTTGTTGATTATTGACAGTAGAAGTTTTGACTTCTCCACTTTAATTTTATGTAAAATCCATTGTCTAGTTCAACCAAAACTTACATTCTCTTCCACAGGAAATAGAACAAACCATGTAACTGAATGAACTCGTTTAGAATTGTTGAGATAAGTGTTTGAAGCAAAGGTTGAGATGAGACCAGATCCCCAAAACAACATTTACTATAAATAGTAATATGTTAAAAATAGTCAAAAACATCCAAACTCTAAAACTGAATATACTGCTCTTTGAAGTTCAAGGGAACTATGATTGGGACTTGTTAGATATAACACTTGCTAAAAATAATAATATACTAAAAATAGTAATATGCTAAAAATAGAAATGTTCCCAAAAGTCTTAAAACCTAGGTTGCATGGGTACTCATATCCACACCCTTGGGACGTGTACTGGGTACTAGTACATGTACCCACATACCGGGTACTCAGTGGGTACTCGGTGGAGAGCATCATAGCTAATGAATTTGATTAAGATTTCTAAATTTTTTTAGTGTTTTGTTTGCCTATCAGCTTGTTGTTTATCAAGCTTAATTCAATATGTAATTAGTTTGACACTTTGATGCAATGCTGATTAATAGTAAACTATATCACTATTCAAGTCAGAAGTTTATCATTTGCAATATTTTATTTTTATATGATTTATGATCTTCTTATTCATGTTTAAAGTTTGGTTTTTCTGTTATGCATCTAAAAATTTAACATATATACTATTACAAACATATTGCAAATTTGAAACTGAAAACAATACATTACATCTACAAACTTTAACACTGTTCTTGGTTTGAAAACTCAATGTCATGACTCATATTTTCATACTTTCTATAAAATCTTAAATTATATTAAATTAAAAAATTGATGTACCCAAGTACCCTCGTCCCCTATTTTGAAAAATAGTCGTACCTGTACCCAAAGTACCCAAATACCCACGTCCCCGTGCAACCTTTCTTAAAACTAAAGATGTTGCTCACTAATGCTGAGAGGAGGCTGAAGCTATGACTAGATACCAAAACTAGAGGTTACTATAAATAGTAAGTACAAACAATGGCAACTACTAAAAGTAGTAAGTTAGCCAAAAATTCCAATTAACCAATCAATGTCCAAACTGATACTTACTAATAATAGTAACTTTGGGACAAGATTTTCAAAATTGCTCTAGAGAGTATCTTTCCTCTCCATTAAACCATTTGAACACACTATCAACATTGAAATACCCCTTTGATTTTGTTGGCACCAGTCTAGAAAACCAACACCAGCAACACTACAAGAGAACCAGAAAATGGGGATATTATAATTAAGTTGATGGAAGGGTCCCAATATAATCAGTACAAGGCTCCAACACACATCCCTCGCTTCATCTTGACATCATCAAGTAACAATATTTACCATACTCTAAATAAATCTACTATCACAATGTTTGTTTACCAAGGTAATTTAAAGATTCCAAGGTTTGTAATGCCATCTACTTAAAACGTAGGTATGCTAAATATTCTTATTAGTGATCTTCAAATGACTAAAAATAAGATGAGCAATCTAATGTTGCAAGAAATCTTTATAAGAATGACCTTTGATGATCTCAAATCCTTTATCATATTCATCATAAATCGTCTAGTGTCTATCAACCTTTGAGGTCCAGCTAATTCATGGATTCCAAATCATCCTTATGATTGTACCATCACGTTGACATTGTGCCACTCTAATTCTAGTAATCAGATTCTCATGCTCAAACTATAATTGCATATTTGGGCATCTAAAGGAATGTTTGTTGTCTAACTTCCAACCAAAATAGATGTCATTGTTAATCTTATTCTTGACTTATGGAAACACTTGATTCATCCATAGGGAAAAATCTTGACACATCTCAAGAATTTCAAATTAATATCCCAATTATTCCAACTTATCACAATCATGAATGACCTAGAGCATTGGTAAGAGTCATTGTTCAAGATGAAGATCTAAATGGTACTTGTAGGCTCTTCCATCATTAACCTCCATGAATTTAGACTTTGTTCAATAGCTCTTTGACCACTGTTTAATATATGTTTGTCTTTAACCCTATCATATGATTCTATAGTGGCTTTTCCATATCCAATTCAAAAAATGGGTTGCCATACATCACATTATCTTCACAACTTGTACTTGAAGCATTACTCATATCATGGACAACCATGGATGCTAAGTATTTTTCAAGAGGTGAAAGAGATTTTTGGTTGACATCATTGTCATTAAGAAACTTTGCATCATCTAAAGTATCATTCTTGGATTTAATCTCTACTATGTTATCCTTAATGAACGATCCTTGAAATGGTGTAAGGTCCATCTCACAATCCAAATGAATCCATGTACCTTGTTCATTAGTGATAGTAGAGAAATATGAAGAATAAAATAATTGATTATTTATTGACTTATCTTTTTCTAAGGCATTTTTCAAACTCTCCACAGTCTCTCTTCTTGGTGTCATAACCTTCAAGGCTTCTAATGCCACTTGTCATGATCTTTGGTTCAATGAATCTTCATAAAAGTCTTGATGCAATTTTTGAATTGCAGACAGTCTGTTGGAGCTCAAAAGTTCAGGGTGTATTTTTAAGTCCACATTCAAAAATTTCTCTAAGTATGAATTTGTGCCCTTGAAAATCATTGTGAGAGGTCAAGTTCGAGTGCATAAGAGGAAGGGGCCTATTGATTTTCATGAAGGACCACTTGGGTAAGGTGTTTATCACTTATGATTTGACATTTGTAATGGGTCTAAGGTTTCAGTTTTCAATTCTGGCATGTTTAGGAAGTAGCCTTTTTGAGGTGTTTCCAGAAATCTGCATTTGATGTCTTTCCAGAATTTCATAAAGTTGCCCACTTTAGATGTTTTCCTTTTCTGCCCAGTGAATAGTCTTAGCATGAGGGTTGTTGCATCATGTTGTAGGCATGTGAGTGAGTCTCCATGACCAATTTTAGCCCCCCATGTGCCTGTTTGACCTGTTTGCTAGAGCCATTCCTTTTCCAATTTGTAATTTTTCACCAAGTGTGTGTAGTTCAGATTTCTAAGTGACCTACTTTGAGGTCTCCCAGTTTGCACCTAGTTCAAGGTCAAGAAGAATTGAGGGTTTTTCTGCATTGTAGGCCAATTCCAAACCTAGTTTCTGCATATTTCACTATTTTAATCCAGGATGTTTCTAACAAGGTGACTTTGGTGTTTAATGGTAATTCACCTTTTGATCTTCCGAGAAAGCTAATGATGGATCCGTCTACCTTGTATGGGAGTGAATCAGTATCCAAGGTTTTCAATCTTGAGGGTTTCAGTTGGCAAGTTTTTAAAGCCAGTTTTGAAGGTGATTTGTGCAGATTGACAGTGTGGACATAATCAGTATTGTGAAAGGCCATGTTTGAACAGTGATAACTTTTAGCTCAAGTCTTTCTGTGCAAATCCCTTTGGCAGAGCGAAGGTTTGTACTTCAAGGTGTATGTTTGCCAAATGTCAGGGTCATATGATCTATTTTAATCATTTTTTAAGGGTGGTTTTGTAGGCAACTCAGTCATTTTGATCTCAGAAGAATTTAGACTTGGTATCTGAGAAAATGTTCAAAATTAAAAAGTTGGAAGATACCATAGGGCTTGGTATGGTTATATAAGTTTCCAATTCCAATTTTCTCAAAATCCAAGTCTATTTGACATATATTTTTAAAAGTTCACATTTTCTTGCAGGCCAGTTTACAAAGAAGGTACTAAAAGTTTGTGGGCTGCTCGAAATCTAACAATGACCCAATTGAAATTTTGAATTATCATAAACTTTTGGAAATTTTCATGGCTCTAGGCTTTTCAGTTTATGCGTAGTAGAATTTCTCCGTTTTCTTCCGGATAAAATTTAAAGTTTGACACACTATTGTTCAGATTTCATCATGTGACTCCATTATGGTATACAAAGGTAGTATGGGGTTTTAAAAGGTGTTAATCCTCTTTAAATGCTTCCATGTCTTTTGTTCTAAGTGTGCTTTGTTTGTCAATGCTAAACATGCCATATAAGTAACTATGCATTTCTTCTCCAATGCTGGCATGTCTTTTATTGTGTTGTGTGTGCATTGTTTGGAATGACAAGCATTTGAAATGGGGGCTGCACATTCTTTTGAGTTGCAATGTGATGCACTTTGTTGCTGCTGGGTGAGTAAAAAGGAAGAGGTTGCTAATGGTTTTCCTTGCAACACACGCACACCAAATGCATAGCAAAAAAAAAACCAAAGGAAGTAAGGGGACTACAAGGTAAGTAAGAAATGAATAACAAATGGATACAAGCATGCAAGGTAAAGGCCAAAGGAAAAACAAAGAGCTAGAGGAGCACGCACAACCATGGGAGGAAGAATAAAATGCAAAGGGGTCACATGTGGGTTTATCCCACATGCACCCGGATTTGGTTCTGGGAATAATTTAAAAGAAATAGAGCCAAGTATCAATGTCAAGTGAAAGGAAAGAGGTGAGTGGCTGCCTCTTAACTTGTGTGGGGCCCGTGTTATGTGCTTGCCAACTGGGCGCACATAAAATTTTAAATGATATTTAAAAATTGCCAAATGTTTAATCCCACATTGGCCAAGATGAGGACATTTCATGTGTTTAAATGGAATAACACTTGCATTGTATTGTGAAGAAAGAGCAGGAGGATCTCTGAGTGTGCGCATAGCTAGTGCATTGGGAAGTGTGCCAACAACCAGAAAGCACTAAATTTTGTAGAAAAGTGGGCAGTTGACATGGAACAAAAGTGGACACATGGTAGCTTGTCATGTAATCTCCTAATGAACCAGCAGTTAGAGATAACATCTAGAGAACTAGAGAGTGCCCAAGTTGCGTGATCTCCAAATGCTAGCATCTAGAGATTGGGAGAATAAGCTAGCCATTGGTTCTCCAGATGAAACTCAGTTAGCGAAGATACATCGGAGATAGCCTCAGTCGCCCGATCTCCAAATCTTGGCAGTCAAGAGGCTAACATTCAGAGATTGGGAGAACATGTAGTCGCGTGATCTCTAGATGCCAATAGTCAGAGGTATTGACAATCTGAGAATAGGAGAATGAGGCTAGTCGCGTGTTCTCCGAATGTGACTAGAGTTAAGAAATATATCTGGAGAGTTGGAGAATAGGCTATTTGCGCACTCTCCAAATATGACCAGGGTTAGCAAATGGATTCCAAGAACTAGAGAATGAAGAGGTCGCTAAATCTCCAGATCAGATGGTCAAGGCTAGGGTTAGTGTGAGCATGCAACCAGCTAGTGACACTTGTCAAATTTTGGTAAGTTCTGGGCATAAAGTGTAGGAAAAAGACAAAATGTACAGAATTAAAGTGAAATGCAAGTTTTAAAAAGATTGGTATAGTCTCTCATAGTTTGAAAATGAATTTTATTTTAAAATGTTGAGAGAAGCATTCATGGGAGATATCTTTCAAGGCAGGATGTGATCATTTCTTGGAGAGGAATGGAATCAAATCAGTTGGAGAAAGTGACTGTAGGCATGAAGGAGGTTACAAGAGATCAATTTGAGGATCAACATTGGAGAGAAGTTGGAGATATTTTGGCTAAGAACTGATAGCTATTAGTTGTTGAACTAGCTTTCATTTTTC
Source organism: Chamaecyparis obtusa (assembly GCA_027943335.1). NCBI lineage: Eukaryota > Viridiplantae > Streptophyta > Pinopsida > Cupressales > Cupressaceae > Chamaecyparis > Chamaecyparis obtusa. The sequence continues at coordinate 30,441 of BSBK01012686.1, forward strand.
CTATATCTCTCATTTTTCTCCATTCTTACAAGGTTGGTGAAATTTGTGATTGAATAGAGAGAGTTTTGTCCAGAGTCTTTTCTGGCATTCTACCATTGTTAATGTATTGATATTGAAGATTTTTAATGAGAAAACATTGGAATCCCATCTCAAATTTACGAATGTCTTCTTGTTGTAGGCTTGAGTTCTTATATGTTAATGTTGCAAAGTAGAATTAATGTATGGTTTACAAAGTAGATTTTGGAGTTGTTTTTGAGTTCCTTCCAAGGGCGGGATTAAATCCTTAAAGATAGTTTCATAGAATTCATAGTCTTTATGAGAATTTGATGTCTGAATGTGGGAGTGAGAGGAACAATTTGCAAAGAAGTTGTTTTGGGTTCTGGGTGTGTTTGAATTAATTTTTTTGTTGATGTATGTTGTACATATCTCTATGCCCTAGAATAAGACACTGGTCTGTTCTTAATAGGCAATTTCTTCATCATCAAATTTATAAATGATAATATCTTTCAGTCAATATGTAAAGGACATTAATGAATAGTATTTGTGTTGAGTGATGCAAATAGGTTTTCTGATTCCTTTGTAGAATTGAATCCATAGGTATACCCACCTGAGCATTAAGGCTCAAAGTGTAGGAGGATCGTTCTCTTGGTCCTTGTTAATTGGCCCTTTTTTCTTGTCAGATTTGGAGTGGTTTTAGAGAGTCAATGACATTAGTTTGTCAATCGTATTGTAAATCTGCAAGTAGTACAAAAAAGGAGACCAACACAGTCATCTCTTATTCATTTCATTGTCCATGCTTCCCACTTTCTTTCCTTAGGTCACAATGATGATCTCTATGTCCTTTAGGTCAGTATTCCATCCTTAGATCTGTGTAGTTTCTTAGAGGCATATCATGTTGTAATCCTCCATTAGTGCAATCTTGTTGAAATTGATCTTGTAGATAACCCAATGTTAGTCCCTTGTCTTCTTTATGTTCTACTTTGGGTTGGGATGTTAGTATCCTCAGACTTGAACTTGTTGTAGGCATATGCCTACTTGGAGTCTGATGGTTTGTGGATTGATTTGTATTGCCACCATTGTTTATCATGCTTAGCACATCCAACAATTGAGATAATGTCTCTTGAGTGTTATTTTGTTCTGCAATGAATTAATTCATGTGGTTGTTTAATTTTTCATACTACTTTGTTTGGTTCTTTGATGAGGCTTCTCTCACCTTATCTCTACACTTTTACCAAAATTGAATTTAGAAGAACAACCATTAAAAGTTATAATATGATACCACTTATAATATGATGATATAAGAATAAATATCACCGCTATATCTAATTAAAAGTTATATGTATGCAAAAGTGATCTTGATATATGTATTTGATCTGCACATGCTATAATATGATGAGGTTATATGATGCACATAGAATCATCAGGGGAAGCCATCATTTCATTGGTTTTGTCAAGCGCAATCTCCAAGTTACCCACAAAGAAACTTGTGTAATCTTTAACTAAGGTAAAAATTGTTTCTTTCTCCTAAGAGCTCATTGTGTTAATCTATTGCAGCCTAACGCCCTCATTCCTGGTCCATACTTCCTTAGCTGACTTAAGGCCATTATTAGAAAGCTCAATTGCTTTTGAAGTTGTTTTGTCAATTTTATTGAATTCATGTATAGCTCCATGCACATCTAAGGGGTAATCCTAGAAATTTGTTACACCTTCAACATGAGGCCAAGTAATCTCTTTTGAATTGAAGTCACCTTCTTCTATTTTCTCTTCTTTATACAAGAAAGGCTTCAACTTTTCCTTGCATCATTTCAACATTTTGTCAACCAGCTTAAAAGCAACATTAGAGGTAACCCACTCTTGTTTGTAAACATCCAATAGCATAGATGAGATAGATTGGATATAATAAGATCACTCTCATCTATACACAAGACCATAATATCCTTCCTAGCTACAATAACCTCTTTATCATGATATCAACTCATCATGATTAAGAAATGATGAAACATGTCACAAATATGATCTTGCGACCCCAAGTCCAACAAAAGGTATTTTGCTCTAATTTTTGCAAATAGTTTTAGTATGGCAATCTTACTTGAGTAATGAATATTACTGATGTCATTAAGATCTTGAAAACTATCTACCATCAAGTGCAATACTTCCTTCATGGTGTCATCATCATAAGCAAGTAGAGGTTCCAAATTCTCATAATCTCACTTGGAAATGATGTAATCCCCTTATCTGTGTGCCTCAACAACCTGTGTTGCCTTAAAGAAGTCATAATAGGAATAAGAGCTATTTGTAATGAATTTGAAGGTGACTTCTCCACTATGCTCTAGCATTCTTCTGATTCAGTCAACGTGTTCAAAATAATGTCCCTTGGTTGATGTCAAATATTGAGCTTGCTACCTGTCTCTTCTAGTAATTTCTCCAACCACTATCTATCCTTGGATGCCATCTCGAATCAGTTCCTAAATCTTCTTGAAAAACTGGCAATATCACTAGTTCTAATACCACTAAAGCATCCCCTTTTAGGAATCAGTAGTAATTATACTATACTTCTGAATTTTTGTCCTTTTCCTACAATTTATAATAATCTTTAGTGATTCCTTAAAATTTTGCCTTAATAAAGTTGAAACAGATAGTTTACTTGTGTAGATGTTTATGATATTCAATTCCAAATACAATTTAGAATTTTAGATTCAAACATGCCCCTATGCAAAATTATGAAATACAGATTGCTGAAAACTTAAGATAGATTGTAAAATCCTGTAATTTTTCTAATGTCAGTATTGCTCCGAGATAGACGAAAATATAAAGCAAATTAGATGACAGACAAATTGTGCCTCGTTAGCAACTTTGTGTATAGTAGTATTGAATAGTGAACATGAATCAATGATTTATGCATTCATAGAGACTCCAATCAATGTTTATTGCCAAGCAAGTTGGTGCTCAAAACCATTGACAAACCTTCCATTCACCCTCAAGAAGATCGCAATCATAGAGAATCATTTGACAGAGGAAGAGCAAGCCAATTACAAAGCCATGTTTCTCTAAAGACCCCTACATAAGAATGATACAAGTAGTAATTTGGAAAATTTGGCAGAACATCCATTCATGGTATTTTCATGCTTCATATCCTCCCTACCCATCAACTACAACTGTCTATATATTCAGAATAAGGTATTCTCCTATCGACTTAGAAAGAAGAGTCCACCTACAATCATAAACTCATGCTAAATACTTAAACCTTGAGCTTATAATAGGGAGGTCATGTCACATGCCCACAAGAAGGTGGATCAGTTCCCCAAAGATTCTAAAACAACTATCAAAACTCTTGTTTGTATTACCAATCTTCACGTGGTCATAATCCAACTAATAGACTTCAAACGACCTTTTGAATTGGTCTCAAAATTTTCTACTGCATTCCCTTTCAGGGATGAATCATTGTCCCTATGAATACCGGGAAGTCAAACTCTTCATCAAAGCACCAGAGATCTCAATAAATATATCTCATTGAAATACAATCCACAATGGTGAGAAAGGATTGCACTTAGATATTTCTACACAAATTAATTTGCATAGATTATATATAGAACACTTGAGGATAGTCCCAAACTTCTACACACATGTAAATGATATCATGCCAGCACACAATAAGTATCAAAATTTCTATACACGCTGATGTCTTCACTAATTTAGCAAATGACACATTATCGCACTTGGAATCTTAATATTACAAATGCTTGACCCAAGCTCATGTTAGATTGTCACAACTTTAACAAATAGAATATATATTTCAAATATTAATCTCAAGGCTAAGCAAGTGGGACCCACATGAAAATAAAAATCAATAACTCAGAAGATCCTTATTTCCACTTTAGAATAATAATAGTCATAACTGATAATCCAAGTAATAATATATTCCAATAACCTTGCAATTTTGTCTTTGGAACTTCTCTTTGGATTCAATGTGAAATATCGAAAATGATATCCTAAGCAAACTAGGGTGGGTGTTCTCATCAACAAAATAGTACACCTCCTAGACTTTTGAAGCTGCTGACAGTAGGAAAAGAAGATCCAAAACATTCTATAAGCATGCTTCACCCAACCAACCTCCTTGTAAAGAACTCTAAGAAACATGTAGAAGATTGTGCCGAATTTGATAATTGGAGAACTATATTTAATAAAGAGACTTGTTTTATTATTTGTTATTCTCAATTAATTTTATAATACAATTAATTAATTAAAGTCATCCTTGAGAAATAAAATTAATTTTTGGACAACTTTATCAATTAATTTAATTTAAGTAATTTTATTAAAAATTGGGGACATTAGAAGCTAAGACTTGTGAAAACTTCTCTTCTATTAGCATTTTTGCTAATATTGCTTTCTCTGCTCTATCATTATACTAATTTTCTCTTTCAGTGGAAAGCATAAAGAATAAGTTGCATGGCAGGACTAGTTTCATAGGCTATCAAAATCACAAAAACTCTAATACCCGCCCCAATTTTTTGAAATTTACTACTGGATTGAAGCTACAATGCAATATCTTTATCAGTTTTTTATTGCTCATTTCTTGACATAGGTAAGATGAGACCATATAGTGTATACGAACTCACTTAATTATCTAAATTGTAGCAACGTTGAAGGAAACACACTAGTCGATATAGCCAACCAAATCTTCACCATTTTAACAGAGTGTGCAATGCATGAATTGAAAGGAAAAATTTCTATGCATATTCATCGAAGTGTGCAATTACTATGAGATAGTCATTTCCTACTTATTCAGTGGACTGCACTTACAACAAGCACAATCACTTCTTGATTCTTTAGCAGAGGCCAGTCACATAAGAACCTTCATTTATCTCTTATATAGTGGAGTGCAATTACAACAAGCATAACTACTTTCACTTATCTAGTGGGGTGTGCAATTACATTAAAGTGTAACATGAATTGGTGGTACTACCATCCAAGGTTTTACAAGATTACATGAAATGCATAACTAATCATCATTAGATCATATAAGTTTGTAAAGTTGTCCTAATATAAAGTTTGATCGCAAACTTGACTGCTGCATCATTCAAACTAAAGGTATACAATTGTAGATAAGTAATATATTCAAGGGCCAAAATAAAGGTATACCTCATAATAATGAAGTTAATTACTGGTATAGGTTTGATAACTCTTTAATTTTCTACTAACAAGACCTAATATAGTTGAAAGCACTCAACAAACACTACAAAATGCTATTACAACAACTAGCAAACTAAATACGTACTTAAAAACACTCTAAAGTTTTGCTAAACACATCCCAAACCTTTGTTGAACATCTCAAAATAGAATGACACTCATACTTGATCATATGTAGGTCTTAAACAAGGGTCTAGTAAATGGTAGAATAGGTACAAAGAATTGCATGACCTCCATTAAATCATTCAAACACTTTAGAATTGATAGACACACCCCAATTGGTATGTATGGCCCAAGACCATTATGGTACGACCTCCGAAAGGACCCCCAAAATACCCTTTTATTGAAGTATTGTTGTAGCTACAAGTGCTTATATGATTTTTCATTACTATCATACATTTGAAAGATTGTATTTTCTAACTTCTATCCTAACCTTTGAAATTTGTCACACCTACATCCTCTATGCACAATTATGTAATCCATATAAGAAAATTGGGATTACTAAAAGCTATTAAGGCATCCTTATTTACTTGTAATTTACATTACCTCTTTATTGCCAAAATTCTCCTCGTTCTTAATTATTCTTTTTTTGGTTATGCATGATTAGTTAAGAACATGGATGTTTTTGCATCAAATTAGAAATACATTTGGTTTCTTTAACAAATTGACCCTTAATGACATTTGGAATTGTATCCCATTTATCTCTAGATTTTGATACAAATGATCTTGCACACTAAGGAAATTTTCATGCTAATATGTGTAGCTTTTGAAAATATACTCAAAGTTGAGAATTTGCTAAACACCCAGCTATATGTTCAATTGTCTTATTTTATTTTTAATACCCTTCGCTGTTGCAATTTTCATATTATGGTTGGTTCACTCAACTTGGAACCTATCACAATGAACAGATTGATTTAGAATTTGGTACAGATTTTTTTCAAAAATGTTGTCATTGATGTTATATACACACATAAACACACACACATTTGAAAATTGTATATATAGACAATTGTTGGACATTGTTAGATTTTATCATTGATGTCATAGAATAATTTGTTGAGAAAGAATAATGGAAAAAGGCCACTGATAAATAGACAAGGATGGTTAAGTATCTTATGGATGAGCTTAAGTCTCATACTCAGTGCTATTAAGTTTGGAGTACACTAATCGACCCAATAGTCTAACCAAACACTTACAAGATTTGGGAGGTTTTCTATAAAAGAATTGAAAAAATTGCTAATGATCACTTAAAAAGAATATATATTATGCTTTGTGGAGATCCACTTGTTTCATGTTTTGTGCCCAAGCCAAAGGCATAGAAATAAAAAAAAATTAGAAGAGAATAAATGATGCAAATGGAGCAGTGATTAAGATGTTTAAAAGGCTGCAATTCAATGGGCAAAAATAAAATGATGGAAGATCAAATAAAGAAAAGAAGAGCAGCAATAAATATATGTTTGAAAGAAGAAATTACACATTTGTATGTAACAATCCATCAATGTGTAGCAATTCCTGATGAGCAGCAATGACATTGTACAGCCTATGTACATGTTCAAGATATCAATGCTATATTACAAAAGAGAGCAACAATTTCATATCAATCTCAAGTTATTGAGCGCCCGAATTAATCATTGATCCATTATGAAGGTAGTAATTCTAAGCATTTGTTATTAAGGCAACAATTTTGTGTATATAGCATCGATTAAATGGACATTATGGACAATGATTGAAGAACAGTAACAAATACCAGGAACTATTTTGGACAAATCTTATGTTTATTTGAAATAAATAAAGATTAATATTAGTGTTTATTCCAATTAAGAAGAGCAGGTATAATCATTGTAACAAGGAAAATATTAACTTTGTCAAGGTAAAGATCATATTAATGAAGAGCAACAATTTGAATAAAGGCATTAGTCAAAAGGCACATATTTAAAGAAGGATGCCTCCTTTGGAGGAAATCACTTCCTCCTATGAAGAGACGTAAGGGAGAATATAAATAAGATAGAAAACTGATGGACAGAGAATGAAGAAAGATTTCTCACTGAAATATCGTTTGAATTTGAGTAGATCTAGAGCATAGTAATTATTATTTCTTCAAGGAAAAAATTAGTGTAAATGCAACAAGCCCACACTTAGTTAAATAAGGCAAGAATTATTGTTTACAATGGATATCAACTTTGGTGAATCTACGCGTCTCTTCTATACAATCACTTCCCTTCATAGAGACAGAGATATATAAGGAAATCAGAAATACATAAGGAAGATGGATTTTGATTTGTAATTTGAGCAGAAATATTTGAAGAACATCTATGTGAAAATGTTACAAATAAATTTATGAAGGAAACATATGTAGATTTGAGAAAGAATATATATGTTGATATTGTAATAGAAAAATTTGTGAGGAATACAATAGATTTCAGATTGTAAGAAAGAAATGTTAGGAAATATCATTCAATGAAAAAGCACGTGTTATAAGTAGACTCGTGATCAGGATTATAGCACATTGGATAGAGAAAAGATGGAATTTCCCATAGGAGATTTGTGATCAAAATTTTGTCAAAATTCCTAATCAGTTTGTAGCAAATTTGGAATCATAATTATTGTAGATTGGTGCTCAAAGTCATTGTAGATTTTGGAAGAGAACTTCATTTTGGTGAAGTTGGTGTTTCATGTTGACTGAGAGATCGGTGTTTCTTGTACGCTAGGCTCCTGAATTGAATGAGGGATTGGTTCTCACAAATTGAATGAGAGGTTGGTGCCTCGACTAGGTTGGAGCTTACAAATTTTGTAAGGGATTATTATATAAGCAAGTAATTTTCCATGGTTTTCTCCTTATATATCTTTGTCTCTATTTAGGGATGCGATTGATGCAAGAGCATCCTGGGTGAATGGCAATCAACATCGACGATTAAAAAACATTGGCTTGTCTTCTTTAGTTTTGGTTTGGTTTGTTTGGCTTGACATCTCTCCACTATTGCCACCAAATCTGGGATTGAAAAAGATGACTCTCAAGAGCATGAGACAATAAGTTTGAACCACAACTAATATCTCCTTATTTGTGTCCTTTTCTATGATGGTTCTACTTCTGAGATGTTCTAGCATAAACCTGATAGATAATTTCTTTGAAAAACTGAAGGACAAAATCTTCAGTGACTTCTTTTGGCAAGAAGGCCCATGTATTTCTAGCTCAATTAGTTGTCAGGTATGTGAAGAAACTTGTAAGATGTGTAAAGAAGATGGAGAGGAGATGTATAGATCCTTGGATAACCAAAATTGAGTTGGAACAACAATTGCCCTTTTTGTTACCATGAACGAGGGTATTTCTCTAAAAATTAATTGCATAATATACAAAAATTAGAAAGGGTTGTGAAATAAAATGGGAATGATAGTATGTCAAGGTTTGAAAGGAATGCTCCTTCATCTAGCCAATAAATTGAACGAAATGCCTTAGAATATTGTCAAAAACATCTTAATTGTTTCCAGAATGTCTTGAAGAGACATTACCTCACGGAATGCAATTATTGCAGCTTGGAACAGAGTATGAGATTCCACAAAGCATAGGCATGGCACGTGACTTTTTAATGGAATGTGATGATTGTAGGATATGCACAAATTGAAACTATCAAAAAGTCTTTTAAAACTTTCAAGCAAGTGGCAGGTGTAACACCAAATTCCTCAACCTCGGCTAGCATTCAAGAAAACCCCAAGGGCATCATTTTTTTATTGAAACGGGAAACAAAGGAAGGGAAAAAGAGGCAATAGCAGGGAACGACACTGAAGAGAGAATGCTACATAGGATTTTAAGGAAGAACAAGTAGAGGATGATATTTTACCAATAAAATGTGCATAGCTGCTGAAAGAAAGAGCCAATCATTAGAAAAGACAAGTGTGAAAATATGTTGGAGAGATGGAAACTAGAGCAGCTTTCTTTCCACTTTTGTAATGATAAATGCAAGGAGAATACAAGAAAGCGACACCAACATTGTGAATTCAAAAGCCTTGCATAAGAAGTTGGAAATAAAGAGGAAACATAAGCCAGCAAAGCTATGATCTTGGCATTTGAAAAAGAAAAAAATATAAAGAGGGGTCGGGTCATAGGTGTTGAGGGGGGATACCTTCACAAAAGACAATAGCCTATGTATTGTGAGTAGAGGAAAACGTGACTAGAAAAGGGGAAGAATGCCTCCTTTAAATATGTGCCTTTTGATTAATGCCTTTATTCAAATTGTTGCTCTTCATTAATATGATCTATGTCTTCACAAAGTTAATATTTTCCTTGTTAAAATGATTATACCTGCTCTTCTTAATTAGAATAAACACTAATATTAATCTTTATTTATTTCAAATAAACATAAGATTGTCCAAAATAGTTCTTGGTATTTATTACTATTTTTCAATCGCTATCCATAATGTCCATTTAATTGATGCTATATACACGGAATTGTTACCTTAATAACAAATGCTTAGAATTACTACCTATATAATGGATCAATGATTAATTCAGGCGCTCGATAATTTGAGATTGATATGAAATTGTTGCTCTGTTTTGTAATAGCATTGATACCTTGAACATGTACATAGGTTGTACAATGTCATTCTTGCTCATTAGGAATTGCTACACATTGGTGGATTGCTACATACAAATGTGTAATTGCTGCTTTCAAACATATATTTATTTCTGTCTTCTTTTCTTTATTTGATCTTCCATCATTTTATTTTTGCCCGTTGAATTGCAGCCTTTTAAACATCTTAATCACTACTCCATTTGCATCATTTATTCTCTTCTAAATTTTTTATTTATGTGCCTTTGGCTTGGGCACAAAACATGAAACAAGTGGATCTCCACAAAGCATAATATATATTCTTTTTAAGTGATCATTAGCAATTTTTTCAATTCTTTTATAGCAAACCTCCCAAATCTTGTAAGTGTTTGGTTAGACTATTGGGTTGATTAGTGTACTCCAAACTTAATAGCACAAGTACAATACTTAAGCTCATCCATAAGATACTTAACCATCCTTGTCTATTTATCAATGGCCTTTTGCCATTATGCTTTCTCAACAAATTCTTCTATGACATCAATGATGAAATCTAACAATCTCCAAAAATTGTCTATATATACAATTTTCAAATGTTTGTGCATCTATGTGTGTGTGTGTGTGTATATAACATCAATGACAACATTTTTGAAAAAAATCTGTACCAAATTCTAAATCAATCTGTTTATTGTGATAGGTTCCAAGTTGAGTGAACAAACCATAATATGAAAATAGCAACAGCAAAGGGTATTAAAAATAAAATAAGACAATTGAATATATAGCTGGGTGTCTAGCAAATTTCCTCAGTGCGCAAGATCATTTGTATCAAAATCTAGAGATAAATGGGATAAAATTCCAAATGTCATTAAGGGTCAATTTGTAAAAGAAACCAAATGTATTTCTAATTTGATGCAAAAGCATCCAAGTTCTTAACTAATCATGCATAACCAAAAAAAGAATAATGAAGAACTAGGAGAATTTTGGCAATAAAGAGGTAATGTAAATTACAAGTAAATAAGGATGCCTTAATAGCTTTTAACAATCCTAACTTTCTTATATGGATTACATAATTATGCATAGAGGATGTAGGTGTGACAAATTTCAAAGCTTAGGATAGAAGTTAGAAAATACAATCTTTCAAATGTATGATAGTAATGAAAAATCATATAAGCACTTGTAGCTACAACAATACTTCAATAATAAAGTATTTTAGGGGTCCTTTTGGAAGTCGTACCATAATGGTCTTGGGCCATACATACCAATTGGAGTGTGTCTATCAATTCTGAGGTGTTTGAATGATTTAATGGGGGTCATGCAATTCTTTGTACCTATTTTACCATTTACTAGACCCTTGTTTAAGACCTAAATATGATCAAGTATGAGTTTCATTCTATTTTGAGATGTTCAACAAAGGTTTGGGATGTGTTCAACAAAACTTTGGAGTGTTTTTAAGTACGTATTTAGTTTGGTGGTTGTTGTAATAATATTTTGTAGTGTTTGTTGAGTGCTTTCAAACTATATTAGGTCTTGTTAGTAGAAAATTAAAAAGTTATCAAACCTATACCAGCAGTCTACTTCATTATTATGAGGTATACTTTTATTTTGGCTCTTGAATATATTGTTTATCTACAATTGTATACCTTTAGTTTGAATGACGCAATAGTCGAGTTTACGATCAAACTTTATATTAGGACAATTTTACAAACTTACATGATCTAATTATGATTAGCTATGTTTTTCGTGTTATCTTGTAAAACCTTGGATGGTAGTACCACCAATGGATTCATGTTACACTTTAATGTAATTGCACACCCCACTAGATAAGTGAAAGTAGTTATGCTTGTTGTAGTTGCAGTCCACTACATAAGAGATAAATGAACATTCTTGTGTGATTGGCCTATGCTAAAGAACCGAGAGGTGATTGTGCTTGTTGTAATTGCAATCCGTTGAATAAGCAGGAAACGACTATGCTCATAGTAATTGCACACTTCGATGAATATGCATAGAAATTTTTCCTTTCAATTCCTACATTGCACACTCCGTTGAAATGGTGAAGATTTGGTTGGCTATCTCGCCTAGCGTGTTTCCTTCGACATTTCTACAATTTAGATAATTAAATGATTTCATATACACTATATGGTCTCTTCTTACCTATCTCAAGAAATGGGCAATCAAAAACTAATAAAGATGTTGCATTGTAGCTTCAATCTAGTAGTAAATTTTAAAAAATAGGGGAAGGTATTAGAGTTTGTGATCTTGATAGCCTATGAAACTAGTCCTGTCATGCAACTTATTCTTTATGCTTTTCACTAAAAGAGAAAATTTGTATTATGATAGAGAGCAAAGAAAGCAATATTAGTTTCCAAAAATGCTAATAGAAGAGAAGTTTTCACAAGTCTTAGCTTCTAATGTCCTCAATCTTTAATAAAATTAATTGATTAAGTTGTCCAAAAATTAATTTTATTTCTCAAGGATGACTTTAATTAATTAATTTAATTATAAAATAAATTGAGAATAACAAATAATAAAACAAGTCACTTTATTAAATTAAGTTCTCCAATTATTAAAGTCAGCACAATCTTCTACATGTTTCTTAGAGTTCTTTACAAGGAGGTTGGTTGGGTGAAGCATGCCTATAGAATGTTTTGGATCTTCTTTTCCTATTGTCAGTAGCTTCGAAAATCTAGGCGGTGTATTGTTTTGTTGATGAGAACACCCACCCTAGTTTGCTTAGGATATCATTTTTGATATTTCACATTGAATCCAAAGAGAAGTTTCAATTTTGTAAACTCTCTTCCAAAGACAAAATTGCAAGGTTATGGAATATATTATTACTTGGATTATCAGTTCTGATTATTATTATTCTAAAGTGGAAATAAGGATCTTCTTGAGTTATTGATTTTTATTTTCATGTGGGTTCCACTTGCTTAGCCATGAGTTTAATATTTGAAATACATATTCTATTTGTTAAAGTTGTGACAATCTAACATGAGCTCAGGCCAAGCATTCGTAATCAAAGCGTAATATTAAGTTTCCAAGTGTGATAATGTGTCATTTGCTAAATCAGTGAAGACATCAGTGTGTATAGATATTTTGATACATATCATGTGCTGGCATGATATCATTTACATGTGTGTGGAGTTTGGGACTGTCCTCAAGTGTTCCATATATAATCTTTGTAAATTAATTCCTGTAGAAATATCTAAGTGGATTGTATTTCATTGAGATATATCTATTGAGATATTTGGTGCTTTGATGAAGAGATTGGATTCCTTGTATTCATAGGGACAGTGATTCATCCTTGAAAAGGAATGCAGTGGAAAGTTTTGACAACGATTCAGAAGATCGTTTGAAGTTTGTTGGTTGGATTATGACCACGTGAAGATTAGTGTTACAAACAAGAGTTTTGATAGTTGTTTTAGAATCTTTGGGGAACTGATCCACCTTCTTACGAGCATGTGACATGACCTCCCTATTCTAAACGCAAAGTTTAAGTATTTACCGTGAGTTTGTGATTGTAGGTGGACTCTTCTTTCTCGGTTGATAGGAGAATACCTTATTCTAAATATATAGACATAGTTGTAGTTGATGGGTAGGGAGGATATGAAGCACGACAATACCATGAATGAATGTTCTGCCAAATTCTTCAAATTACCACTTCTATCATTCTTGTGTACGGGTCTTTAGAGAAACATGGCATTGTAATTGGCTTGCTCTTCCTCTGTCAAATGGTTCTCTATAATTGTGAGTTTTTTGAGGGTGAATGGAAGTTTGTCAATGGTTTTGAACTCCAACTTGCTTGGCAGTAATTATTGATTGTAGTCTCTAAGAATGCATAAATCATTATTTCATGTTCACTGTTCAATAATACTATACGCAAAGTTGCTACAAGGTGCAATTTGTCTTTCATCTAATTTGCTTTATAAATTACAGGATTTTACAATCTATCTTAAGTCTTCACCAATCTGCATTTCATAATTTTGCATAGGAGTGCATGTTTGAATCTAAAATTCTAAATTGTATCTGGAATTGAATATCATAAACATCTATACAAGTAAACTATCTGTTTCAAATTTATTGAGGCAAAATTTTAAGGAATCACTAAAGATTATTATAAATTGAAGGAAAAGGACAAAAAATTAGAAGTACAATACAATTACTATCTATTCCTAAAAGGGGATGCTTTAGTGGTATTAGAACTAGTGATATTGCCAGCTTGTCAAGAAGATTTAGGAACTGATTCGAGAAGGCATCGAAAGATAGATAGTGGTTGGAGAAAGTACCAGAAGAGGCAAGTAGCAAGCTCAATATTTGACATCAACCAAGGGACATTATTTTGAACACGTTGAATGAATTGGAAGAATGCTAGAGCATAGTGGAGAAGTCACCTTCAAATTCATTACAAATAGCTCTTATTCCTATTATGACTTCTATAAGGAAACACAAGCTATTGAGGCACACAGATAAGGGGATCAAACTAATGGTTACGTCATTTTCGAGTGAGATTATGAGAATTTGGAACCTCTAGTAGCTTATGACGATGACACCATGAAGGAAGTATTGCACTTGATGGTAGATAGTTTTCAAGATCTTAATGACATCAGTAGTATTCATTATTCAAATAAGATTGCCATACTAAAACTATTTGCAAAAATTAGAGCAAGTTACCTTTTTTTGGACTTGGGGTCGCAAGATCATATTTGTGACATGTTTCATCATTTCTTAATCATGACGAGTTGACATCATGATGAAGAGGTTATTGCAGCTAGGAAGGATATTATGCTCTTGTTTATAGATGAGAGTGATCTTATTATATCCAATCTATCTCCTCTATGCTATTGGATGTTTACAAACAAGAATAGGTTACCTCTAATGTTGCTTTTAAGTTGGTTGACAATATGTTGAAATGATGCAAGGAAAAGTTGAAGCCTTTCCTATATAAAGAAGAGAAAATAGAAGAAGGTGAATTCAAGTCAAAAGAGATTACTTGGCTTGATGCTGAAGGTGCAATAAATTTCTAAGATGACCCCTTAGATGTGCATGGAGCTATACATGAATGTAATGACATTGACAAAACAACAACTTCAAAAGCAATTGAGCTTTCTAATAATGGCCTTAAGTCAGCTAAGGAAGTATGGACCAGGAATGAGGGCGTTAGACTACAATAGATTGACACAGTGAACTCTTAGGAGAAAGAATCAATATTTACCTTAGTTAAATATTACACAAGTTTCTTTGTGGGTAACTTGGAGATTACACTTGACAAAACCAATGAAATGACGGTTTCCCCTGATGATTCTATGTGCATCATATAACCTCATCATATTGTAGCATGTGCAAATCACATACATAGATCAAGATCACTTTTGCATACATATAACCTTTAAATTAGTTATAGCGGTAATATTTGTTCTTATATCATCATATTATAAGTGGTATCAATTGTGAATCATAATCTATTATTCTTGCATTGCGTAGTATCAATTATCATATTTTTAAGTGTTATTAGAGACTTTTTGGAAAGAAGTCTCTTTCAATTGAATTTTGTGAGTTAATTGTCCCTATTTCATAAGTATTAACTTGAGGGGACATTACAAGCAATATTGAAAGATAAATGAAAAAATAAATATTGTTAAAATTGGAACTAAGAAAAGGATGCAGAAAGGTTCTCATAGAGATGGTTTTAATGGTTGTTCTTCCAAATTCAAGTTGTGTAGAGATAAGGTGAGAGAAGAAGCCTCATCAAAGAACCAAAGTTCAAACAAAGTAGTATGGAAAATTCAACAACCACATGAATCAATTCATTGCAGAACAAAAGAACACTCAAGAGACACTATCTCAATTGTTGGATGTGCTAAGCATGATAAACAATGGTGGCAATACAAATCAATCCACAAACCATCAAACTCCAAGTAGGCATATGTCTACAACAAGTTCAAGACTGAGGATACTAACATTCCAACCCAAAGTAGAACATAAAGAAGACAAGGGACTTACATTGGGTTATCTACAAGATCTATTTCAAAAAGATTGCACTAATGCAGGATTACAACATGATATGCCTCTAAGCAACTACACAGATCTAAGGATCAAATACCGACCTAAAGGAAATAGAGATCATCATTGTGACCTAAGGAAAGAAAGTGGGAAGCATGGACAATTAAATGAACAAGAGATGATTGACTGCAATTTAAAAATTGCATCAAGAGTTTCATGCAAACTCATCGCACCAAAGATCATGACAAGTGGCATTAGAAGCCTTGAAGATTATGATGCCAAGAAGAGAGACTATGGAGAGTTTGACAAATGCCTTAGAAAAAGATAAGTCAATAAATAATCAAGTATCACAAGTATTTTAATCTTCGTATTTCTCTTCTATCACTAATGAAAAAGGTACATTGATTCATTTGGATTGCTAGATGGACTTTACACCATCTCAAAGATCGTTCGTTAAGGATAATATAGTAGAGATTAAATCCAAGAATGATACTTTAGATGATGCAAAGTTTCTTAATGACAATTATGTCAACCAAAAATCTCTTTCACCTCTCGAAAAATACTTAGCATCCATGGTTGTCCATGACATGAGTAATACTTCAAGTGCAAGTTGTGAAGATAATGTGACACATGGAAACCCACTTTTTGAATTGGATAAGGAAGCCACTATGGAATCATATGATAGGGTTAAAGACAAACATAAATTAATCAATGGTCAAAGAGCTATTAAACCAAGTCTAAATTTATGGAGGTTAATGATGGAAGATCCTACAAGTACCATTTAGATCTTCATCTTGAACAATGACTCTTACCAATGCTCTAGGTCATTCATGATAGTGATAAGTTGGAATAATTGGGATATTACTTTGAAATTCTTGAGATGTGTCAAGATTTTTCCCTATGGATGAATCAAGTGTTTCCATAAGTCAAGAATAAGACTAACGATGACATCTATTTCAGTTGGAAATTAGACAACAAACACTATTTTAGATGCCCAAAGATGCAATTATAGTTTGGTCATGAGAATCTGATTACTAGAATTAGAGTGGCACAATGTCAACGCGATGGTACACTCATAAGGATGATTTGGAATCCATGAATCGGTTAGACCTCAAAGGTTGAAAGACACTAGACGATTTATGATGAATAAAATAAAGGATTTGAGATCATCAAAGGTCATTCTTATAAAGAGTTCTTGCAACATTAGATTGCTCATCTTATTTTTAGTCATTCGAAGATCACTCATAAGAATATTTAGCATAACTACGTTTTATATAGATGGCATTACAAACCTTGGAATCTTTAAATTACCTTTGTAAACAAACATTGTGGTAGTAGATTTTTTAGAGTATGGTAAAGATTGATACTTAATGATGTAAGATGAAGTGAGGAATGTGTGTTAGAGCCTTGTACTAATTATATTGGGACCCTTACATCAACTTGATTATAATGTCCTCATTTGTTGGTTCTCTTGTAATGTTGTTGGTGTTGGTTTTCTAGATTGGTGTCAGCAAAATCAAAGGGGTATTTCAATGTTGATAGTGTGTTTAGACGGTTTAATGAAGAGGAAAGACACTTTCTAGAGTGATTTTGGAAATCTTATCCCAAACTTACTATTTTTAGTAAGTTACTATTATTAGTAAGTATCAGTTTGGACACTGATTGGTTAATTGGAATTTTTGGCTGACTTACTACTTTTAGTAGTTGCCATTTTTTGTACTTACTAGTAACCTCTAGTTTTGGTATCTAGTCATAGCTTCAGCCTCCTCTCAGCATTAGTGAGCAACATCTTTAGTTTTAAGACTTTTGGGAACATTTCTATTTTTAGCATATTACTATTTTTAGTAAATTATTATTTTTAGCAAGTATTATATCTGACTAGTCCCAATCATAGTTCCCTTGAGCTTCAGAGAGCAGTATATTCAATTTTAGAGTTTGGATGTTTTTGACTATTTTTAGCATATTACTATTTATAGTAAATGTTGTTTTCGGGAACTGGTCTCGTCTCAACCTTTCCTCAACTTCAAAGTGTAAAGTCTTCAATTCTAGGTTTTCCTAAGGTTGGGAAATAATATTATGTTATTTTGCTTCATTATTTTATTAAGTGACTTTATGATTCAAGTGAAATAAAGTGTTGAAAAGACCCCCATTGGGTCATGCTTAGACAATGACAACTTTAACTTATTTTTAAGTCAATTATCAAAAGGGATAAAGTTTATTATTTCATTATGAGTTCCCTAATTTGGTATTGCCCTAACTTTTCATTAGAACTCTATAATATAAAGTTTTGGCTCTCATTCTTCTTAGATTGATATTGTGAATATAAAGTTATATTGATTTAACCTTAAGAACTTGATTTTTCTAGTTGAGGATGAAAACCCTCTTAATATTTTGCTTGTTTCGATGATGAGAGACCTACTGTAATTGGATCATCAAAGCTCATTCTTATCAAGAGTTCATGCAACATTAGATTGGTCATCTTATTTTTAGTCATTAAAAGATCACTCTTAAGAATATTCAGCCTAACTACATTTTAAGTAGATGGTATTACAAAACTTGGAATTTAGGAATCACCTAGGTAACCAAACATTGTGTCAATAGATTGTTTCATGGTATGGTAAGGATTGATATACCTTCTGAATTCAACAATTTCAACATGAAGCAAAGGATGTGTTTTGGAGCCTTCTACATATTTAATTGGGACCCTAGCATAACCTCGAATGTAATGTCCCCATTTTCTAGTTCTCTTGTAATGCAACTAGTGTTGGTTTTATGAATAGGCATCAATAGGATCAAAGAGATATTTTGATGTTGCCAATGTGTTCAAATGGGTTAATAAAGATGAATACACTTTTTGGAGTGATCTATGAACATCTTGTCCCATACTTACTATTTTTAGTAAGTTACTATTACAAGTGTTAGTTTGGACACCAATTGGTTAGTTGGAAATTTTGCGTAACTTACTACTTTTATTAGTTGCCATTTTATTAGTTACTTTTTATACTAAACTCTGGTTTTGGCAACTAGTTATTACTTCAATCTCCTCTCAGCGTCGATGAGCAACATCTTCAGTTTCAGGGCTTTTGGGGAACATTTCTATTTTTAGTATATAATTATTTATAGCAAGTGTTATATTTGATAGGTCCATTTCATAGTTCCCCTCAGCTTCAGAGAGCAGTTAGGTTTAGGGTTTGGATGGTTTTGGCTATTTTTTAGCATATTATTATTTATAGAATACATCATTAAAGATTAGAGACAAAGCCATGTTTCTTCTCTAGATGGATAAGCTCACAAGATTACATTGTTAATGGTCCATCATGGACTTCTATGACTCATTGAGCGTAGTAGGGGGCTTAGAAACTTACTAGATCGCAGTCAAGTCAATAAATATCGGAGAAGCAGTTCTAATGAACAACATCACACGGAGTTGAAGTTGTGATTCATAGGTGTGAATACACTTCATTTGGTCATTGTGCAATCTTAGTAGGATTTTCTATTTAGTGCAAATATATACTTGGACACCATTTGTGGAAATGTTGTGTAGATCTTCTAGGATATCTAAACAAGATCGCCAAATCGACCTCAAGTGGCCAATGGTTTACTATTAAAGGTCAGATATATTTATCTCATCTGCAACTGTAGCTTCCTCATTTGAGTTCAATCTTATTCTTAATATTCAATATTGGTTTACCAGAAGATGGAGTGATTATCTAGACACATTAGTTTCCTCATCATTCTCTTAGTTTATAAATTTACTTCACAGACTTATCTCCGCAATTCTGAAACAGTTCATTCAGTTACATGGTTTGCTCTATTTCCTATGGAAGAGAATGTAAGTTTTGGTTGATCTAGACAGTGGATATTACATAAAATTAAAATGGAGAAGTTAACACTTCTAATGTCAATAATCAACAAGACAATAATAATCATTTACTTGGAACTATTGTTAGGTCTAATACTAGACCCCTCCAACCAACATTCAGTTGTAGGGAGGACGCACAACCCAAGCATGAAGAACAAATTCTTGTGGTAGATGAAGTTTGAATAAATTGTGTAGAATACTAATGGTGCCAGCCAATTAAGCACCATTTTTTCATTACAATTTCAATTATTCTTTTCCTCTGCTGGAAGCATTTCATGAACAAGTTGAACCTACAATGTTTGCTTGCAAACGACATTGAAAAATGGTTTGATATGTGACCAACGGCCAAAACACAATGCTTGTGCAGCTGCTTTGTGGAAAATAATCCCTTCTACAGTCATTTAGGAACTATGGAAAGAAAGAAATAGGTGCATTTTCAAAGGGAAAAGTATGGACACCAAAGATCTCTTTATCAACAATGGCAGAGCACTGATAGAACTAGTAAACAATACAATCATAACAATGAAAAAGAAAGACCATACCTTTACAAGTTGGGATGAGTGGATGCATAAGGCCTTCAATGGACTCCATATCCCAAGGATCAAGAAACCAGGTTTAAAAAGAAAAAAGGCCAACGTACAAGAAAATACTAATTAGACTCCTGAAAAAGAATGGGTCAAAATAAACTTCAATAGAGCCTCCAGAGGCAACCCTGGACCAAGTGGAAAAGATGCATAGCCAGGAATTGGGAAGGGCATACAATAGAAAAGAAATTGGAATTCATAGATGAAACAACGAATAATAACATCAAATTCAGTGCTGCATTGGTTAGATTGCAAATGAGTTTCAATATCAGTGCCAAGGAAATACATTTAGAAGGAGATTCACTAAATGTCATCAATGCAATAAGGTAGAACACAACTCCCAGCTGGAAGCTAACGCAGTGGCTCAGACTGTAAGGAAGTTAATACAAACACTAGAAGACTTCAAAATCTCCCACATATTTAGAGAAGGAAACTAGGAAGCGGATAGCTTGGCAAAAATGACAGAAAAAGTGGGAATGTTGCATCATCACGCACATGAGGAAATACAAGGACAGATTTTAAGTACGAAGTAGATCATACAAACTACTTGCACATCATAATACACAAGGGAATGAGGTCTCAACAAAAAGAAGCCATAATGCTTATATGACCAAAATCCAAGATAGAAACAGCCGGAAGGAGAAAGAGGCTTTTGAATACAGGTGTGGATAGGAAGACTATAGGCATAGTAGGTTTTTTTAATGCTGCAAATTTTGAGAAATGGATGCAGCAGGTGACAAAGACGTATGTACAGGATAGATAATAGTATGGTTAAAGGTTTTTTGTTGTATGTAGGGGTTAGTATATGCGGGTATGAAGAACAAAACAAAACAACGTAATCCTCTTTTTTGATATAATAAAAAGGGTGCTAGCCCAACCCAGCTATTAATTTATCAAAAAAAAAAAGTCTTGGAAGAGATTTCAACCTTATGGATACGCATAAAAGTGTATCCCTCTGTCACATATGCATATGTATTTTCTATTACCAGTATATATATGGTCTCTAAGAGATTATCAAATCTCTCTCTAGACTCCAATTGGAATCATGGCATTCACTTAAGAATGCCCTCCACCAAGCATGGCTTGCATCATTTTTTACATTCATTAAGAATGCCCCCAAGCAAGCATAGCTTGGATTGTATTACTGATTAATAAACATAAATATAATTGATTATACCTGTACTTAGTTGTTAATTAAGTCTAATCTGCTTATCTCTACTTTATAATTATTAGATTTGCAATGTCCTTCAGTGTGTGTCGTCCAATTTATATCTCAATTGATCTGAGTATTATAGACCTCATTGTTGATTATGGTTCGCTAATTACTGATTGTATAAAAAAATTTATTACTGATTTATTAAGGTCTGATTATTTCAAAATGTTGATTGATTAATAAATATAAATATATAGGGCTTTTTCATATCTTCAAATGGAATTCATGAAAATGGAGTGACGAAGAAGAGAGGAGCAATGGAAGGATCCACTGGACCAACACAGAGGTTGTAGGACAAATCATATTCAACTACATTCAGTGTATGTAAAGCATTACAAAAGAGGTGGGAGAGGAGGATTCACAGCCAACAACTATCTAGTAGAATCATCTAACAAATCACAGTTGGAGTATTAATACTTGGAGGGGAGCAAGGGAAGAGGTGAAGAAAGACCAAACCCCCAAAAAGGATTGCAGGGAAATGAAAAATGGAGGGATAGTAGGAAGAAGGTATGGCATATGACCAAATCCTAACACAATACCAATATTTCCCACATCCAGAGTGGGAAGGCCAATAAACCCTCCTCTTCCAAGGAAATTTTGGTCGACACAATATTGGGACATTTTTAGTAAGAGGAAGATGCTCTTCAGTATGGAAAATGCAGATAGAAAGAGAGAATATAATGATTGGTAGCGTAACATAGG
This sequence comes from Chamaecyparis obtusa, assembly GCA_027943335.1. Lineage (NCBI taxonomy): Eukaryota > Viridiplantae > Streptophyta > Pinopsida > Cupressales > Cupressaceae > Chamaecyparis > Chamaecyparis obtusa. Next base: position 52,527 of record BSBK01012686.1, read on the forward strand.
GAAGAAGACATTGTGGGGCAACGATAGAGGTTTTTCAACAAGTAGGGCACAAGATCCCCCCTTCTTCAAAGCACATATGGGTGGAAGAGGACCACAGTTAAGACCCAACATTAATAGGTCAAAACAAATCAGAAAGACATGGATTTGAAAGTGCACAAAGGATTCAGGGATCCTCAACGCAAATGAAAAAGAGAAATGTTTAGAACAAAATGATGAGGGACAAGATAACCTAAAGAGAGACGGGTCCTAGAAGACAAGAACCGACTGTGACTTTTTCAAAGGAAATATTAAAAGATCGAATTAGTCAGTTGCAGCAACAAGCTATCATCTCTAAGTTCTGCGACTTACCCATTTCGCTTATTAATTTGAATAGATGGGTTAATGATAATTGGGAAGATGTAGAGGAAGTAGATTTTGTGGATTCATCTAAAGGATTATTTATAGTGATTTTCAAATCCAAGGAAAGTAGAAATAGAATCTTTAGGTAGAAATGTTGGTTCTATAAGAAATCTGGATTGCATATACAACAATGGATTCCAAACTTTGATGGAAAAGATCATAATATTAAGTATATTCCTGTTTGGATTCAATTAGATAATTTACCAGTAGAATATAGGAACTCAGATATTATGGAAGTCATTGGAAACAAACTTGGAATCTTTTTGAAATCTGCTCTCTCTATTGAAACTAAAAGTCCTAGGATATGCGTACTATAGGATATGGGGAAACACTTCCTTTCTTTCAAAATCATTTCAAAATTGGAAACTGGATTCAAAATATTTCATATGGTCAAGATGATATAGTCAACAATGTTCAACAACCGAGAGATAGATGTTACAATAACTCAATAGGGAAAGACAATCCTTGTAGTAAGAAGGTCAATACCTTAGTAAAGAGTTCTAGAGAGGAAGAGGAGTGGAGGTACTCAAGGGGGAGCCCTTATATCTTATTTCCAAAAATTGTAACAGAAAATATTGAAGTGGAAGAAAGATCTTATGGAGGGGATATATGGGAAGCCAAACACTTTTCAGATAGAATCCTATTGTTTATGTGGAATCTGTTTTGGAATTGGGTCCATTTCCAGAAGAATCTAGATAAACAGAGGCTTCTTACCAGAGGCTCTCAAGGGAGGCATGGGATCAGATCTCAGGAGGTTGACTCATGCAGAGAGGCATTGCCTAATTTCTCAATGGAAAAGAGAAGGACTGTTGGGAAGCTTCTAAAGGGAAAAAAATATGAGGTATTACAGGGGATCAATGTCTATAACAACACATCAAAACAATTTATGGGGGAAAGATGGACCGTAAATATGTTTGAAAATCTAAACAGACAAGACTCCTGGAATAATAAGGTGATTATTGGCGGGGGATATGGTAATCATCAATTCAATGAGCACTGAATTGAGAAGAAAGAAGGGCATGCTAACAAATAATAGTCTTTAGGATAGACTCTCATTAAGGCTCACAAAGTCGCAGGATAGATTACTATTAAAGAAAGTGAATGGGATGATAGGAATTTCAAGAGATTTATGTTACCATGAATTCAAAGATATCAAGAACAATTAGTCTTTTGGAAAAGATGGAGTTTCAAATTTTCCTATGGGTGCTATACAGGAAAAAAGATATATACCGCAGAATAGAGGAGAAAGAAAAGTCTCACTACTCGAGCTAGGGATTATAGAATGGATGGTCAAGGGGATCCAAAGGAATGAAGGTACGGTGATAAACTCAAACAATCAAGAAACAGTGAGCATTTAACAAAGAACAGCAAGGAAAGGTCAAAGAGTAAAGCAAAAATATGAGACATGCCATGGTTCTAGAGACAACTGACATGTTAGGAGAAGTTACAGAAAATGTTTCTCATTATGTTGGTAGGGGTTCCATAGTTGTAGGAAGTTTGTTTGGAAGATGTTGTGTTGAACAGGTATATGCACAGGGTGTTCATATTCTTGACAGTGCACATGTGGCCCAGGAGTTGTGCATTGAAGTTTCAAATGCTGATACAAGTTCAACTTCTGATAGTGCTGCAGTATTGACTGTATCAATTGCAGATGCATATGTTTTACTTAAGATGGTAGATGGAAGTATTCAACTAATTGTTGGAGATCCCTTAGCTTGCATTATTTCAATCAGTTCACCACCTTATCAAAAATCTCTGCTCACTTTATCATGTTTCATTAATTGAGCATCCATTTCTAAAGTTTGAGAAAGATTCAAATGGGCAGAGAATGTACATGAAGATCATGCAGCAGAGGGTAAACACTGCTACAAAAGAGGTCATGAAGCCATGTTTGACTATCCTAAACAAGGTTTTGGCTGCTCCATCAAGAGAGCACACAAGTGATTTTGTGAGCAGAAAGGTTGAGGGCATTGGTACATGAAAAGGAAAAAACCCAGTGATAGACAGCAGAGAAGTGCACTGCAATAAGTATATAGCAGAGCTTTCACTGTCTTTAAAGAGCTCAATGACTGCTTCATTAAACATATTCACTGTTTTGCCTTGGCAAAGGATCATTTCACAAAGATGAGAAAATATACCCACTGTCCTACCAAGGATCATGACCTTTGTGGGGTTTTGACCGTCTATTAGCAGCAATGACTATCTTTGAGCTCTTATTAACTATTTTGGATGATTCATTGCCTGTTCCATTAGATTCAATGATTTTTATCAATGAAAGAGACTGTGGCAACAGCAAGAGTAGTGAACAAGAGAGTTATCTAACTCATGTGCTGTCATGGAATGAACAGAGGTTTTGTTTATCTGTCAAAAAGCTTATCTGATGTTTCAAGTGGATGGATTCACTCTCTTTGAAGTCAGTCTCTTACTGCCTTAAGGGAATTCTTATCTTCTGTCATGAAAGGGAGTTGTTTTGCTGATAGAATGAGAAGGCACTGACTGTTCTTTGTTGACTATGCTTGAAGATCTGTTAGCTATCACTGTCATGTTCATTGTTTTCAGTGATCATTTTGGCTCTTTCTATGATGTATGAGATATGAAAGTGAAGAATAAACAATTCTTCATATGACCCTCAAAACGTTTAAGGAAAAAGAGAACTCGCAACAAAAATTAAAAAGGCATGAAAAAAATACTTCAAATATTAAACAATTAAAAGTTCATCAAAGATAAATCAAATAATATAAGCTCGGGTAAATGGGCTTTTTGAGACCTGAGCATTAACCTTAAGAGACCTAATATACCTCAGGCGACATGATAATTTGTTAAAATCGAGTAAACACATCCCCATAAGCCCCAAGAAACATGGTAACGTGTTAAAATTGAGCAACTAAAGCGTCCAGTATGTCTAAATGGACGAAACAGGGGCATAATAATAACGTATTGAAATTGATAAAAATACCATATCCACATAAAAATGTATAAAATGTGGGTAAAAACCACATACACAATATGCTAGTGCAGGTACTCCAATTGAATGGATGCACAAATTAGGTGCAAAACAGTGGGTGCGGGCATTGAAGTTTAATGGATATAAGTTGCAACCAATTGGATACATACCCATATTGAAATATTAACAACAAGAGAATAATCCAGAAATTTGAGTACATACCCATATTGCAGGCTAAAATGACTGAATTCACCATTTTCTTGGCCCTCTTCTGCAGATCAAACCTGTAAACAAAAGTGATTAGAAAAATAAACCACAAAAGAAATCCAAAGATCAACTGGTTAATCATTTTTGCGAATAGAATTATTATACCCACATGAAATTGGAGACTGAAACCACCGAAATCTCTATGTATCTTGGCCCTTTTCTGTAGATCAAAGCCCATAAATCAATTGGTCAGTCATCTAAAGGAAGTTAAACTAGGTAAATACGCAAGCTCCCAGGAGTCCTTACAGTTTCTAAAAGATATATGGTCTGTTTGTAAATAAAGATAAATTGCAGGCATCTTGTGACTCTAAACACCCAAGGAAATTAGTGTACCAGAAAATCATTGGCTATTGGAAATTGGAATAAAAGAGGAGAATAATCCAGAAATTTGAGTACATGCACTTCCTACAAACAGAATAATAATATCCACGTGGAATACAGGCTAAAATGGCCGAATTCACCATATTTCTTGGCCCTTGTCTGCAGATCAAACTTACGAGCAGGAGTGATTAGGAAAATAAACCACAAAAGAAATACAAATATCAACTGAATGATCATTTTATTGCAAACAGAAATAATATACTCACGTGGAATCGAAGACTGAAATGACCGAATTCTCTATGTATCTTGCCCCTTTTCTGTAGATCAAAACCTGAAAATCAATCGATTAATCATCTAAAAGAACTTAAACTAAATAAATTTACAAGCTCACAGCATTCTTACAATTTGTCAAAAATATATGCTCTGATTGTACATATATTAAGATAAATTGCAGATGCCTAGTGAATCAAAACAACCAAGAAAATGAAAGAATTCATTGCCGATGAAAAACTAGAATGCAAATTTGCATAAGCATGCCTTCCATCTTCAGTACATATACTTCCTTCAATCTCAGTTATACAGATAACTTACATGAGAAAAAATAAATAACAAACTCGTGTGACTTTTTATATTTTTCTTGAAATCGAATCGTGTTTTATTTCTTCTTGGGATTTGAATCTCTTTCTTTTTGGGGGCCGCGCAGGGATTTGAATTTAACGGTCATCCCGATGAATTTACGAGTATGTATTGTTTGATAATTGGTAATACTTAAATTGGGAAAATAATTTAAATATATAAAAATAATCTAGAATATTTAGATTTAGTTTGTTTGGGATTAAGATTAACAATTGTTCATTGATCTGTAATGGGTATGTGGAAGAGGTGTGGAAAGTCATTTAGGCTAATTTTGGTCAATTATTCAAAACACGTGTAGTATATGAGGTCAATTGGTAGGATATTTAGGAAATGATATTGTTTGTGAAACAAAGGTCTCCATGAAGAAGCAGTGATAGCTTCAAATGAACTATGCATTCACTTACATGAATCTAATTATAATTGGGGAAAAAAAAAGTGCAGTACATTAAGTCAATTGGTAGGATATTTAGAAAATGATATTGTTTGTGAAACAAAGGTCTCCATGAAGAAGCAATGATAGCTTCAAATCACCTATGCATCCACTTACATGAATCTAATCATAACTGAAAAAGAATAAATTAAAAAAAAGAGCCTATGAATGAGGAAGATAGTATGTTACATTCTCAAGAGTCTCGTATTATGTTTTCTATAGGGTGAGAGAGAGGTAGAGATAGAGGGGCGAAGAGCGAGAGAGAGAGAGGGAGGTAAAGAGATAGAGATGGAGATGGAGATAGAAATATAAATAGAGATGGAGAGAGGGGGGATTCAAATATACTGGTAGAGACAAATAGAGAGATAACTAGATAGATATAGAGGGATAGATGAAAGAATAAATATGGAGAGATAGATATAGAGAGAGAGGAAAAGAGATATGGAGAGAGAGAGAGAGAGAGAGAGAGAGAGAGAGAGAGAGAGAGAGAGAGAGAGGGAGGGGGGTTGGGGTTGGGGTTGGGGTTGGGGTTGGTGTTGGGGTTGGGGGGAGTAGAGACATATAGACGGTGAGATAGACAGGTAGATAAATAAGGAGATATAGAGAGGGGGATGGGAGAGAGATAGAGAGATAGATAACTAGAGAAAAGTATAGATAGACAAATAGAAATCAAGAAAGGGTGAGAGAAAATAACGGTCATCCTGATGAATTTACGAGTATGTATTGTTTAATAATTGGTAATACTTAAATTGGGAAAATAATTTAAATATATAAAAAAGAATAAAACATATTTAGATTTAGTTTGTTTGGGATTAAGATTAACAATTGTTCCTTGATCTGTAATGGGTATGTCGAAGAGGTGTGGAAGGTCATTTAGGCAAATTTTGGTCATTTATTCAAAACAAAATGTGTAGTATATGAGGTCAATTGATAGGATATTTAGGAAATGATATTGTTTGTGAAACAAAGGTCTCCATGAAGAAGCGGTGATAGCTTCAAATGAACTATGCATCCACTTACATGAATCTAATTATAACTGGAAGAAAAAAAAGTGTAGTACATGAAGTCAATTGGTAGGATATTTAGAAAATGATATTGTTTGTGAAACAAAGGTCTCCATGAAGAAGTAGTGATAGCTTCAAATGACCTATGCATCCACTTACATGAATATAATCATAACTAAAAAATAATAAATTAAAAAAAGAGCCTATGAGTGAGGAAGATAGTATGTTACATTCCCAAGGGTCTCATGTTATGTTTGCTATAGGGTGAGAGAGAGGTAGAGATAGAGGGGCAAAGAGAGAGAGAGAGAGAGGGGGGGGGGGGATTCCAATATACTGGTAGAGACAAATAGAGAGATAACTAGATAGATATAGAGGGATAGATGAAAGAATAAGTATGGAGAGAGATATAAAGAGAGAGAGGAAAAGAGATATGGAGAGAGAGGGGGGGGAGGGGGGTTGGGGTTGGGGTTGGGGTTGGGGGGAGTAGAGACATATAGACGGTGAGATAGATAGGTAGATAAATAAGGAGATATAGAGAGGGGGATAGGGAGAGAGATAGAGAGATAAATAACTAGAGAAAAGTATAGATAGACAAATAAAGATCAAGAAAGGATGAGAGAAAATAACAGTCATCCTGATGAATTTACAAGTATGTATTGTTTAATAATTGGTAATACTTCAATTGGGAAAATAATTTAAATATATATAAAAAAGAATAAAAAATATTTAGATTTAGTTTGTTTGGGATTAAGATTAACAATTGTTCCTTGATCTGTAATGGGTATGTCGAAGAGGTGTGGAAGGTTATTTAGGCAAAAATTGGTCATTTATTCAAAACAAAATGTGTATTATACGAGGTCAATTGGTAGGATATTTAGGGAATGATATTGTTTGTGAAACAAAGGTCTCCATGAAGAAGCAGTGATAGCTTCAAATGAACTATGCATCCACTTACATGAATCTAATTATAACTAGAAGAAAAAAAAGTGTACTACATGAAGTCAATTGGTAGGATATTTAAAAAATGATATTGTTTGTGAAACAAAGGTGTCCATGAAGAAGCAGTGATAGCTTTAAATGACCTATGCATCCACTTACATGAATCTAATCATAACTGAAAAATAATAAATTAAAAAAGAGCCTATGAGTGAGGAAAATAGTATGTTACATTCCCAAGATTCTCATATTATGTTTTCTATAGGGTGAGAGAGGGGTAGAGATAGAGGGGCGAAGAGAGAGAGAGAGAGAGAGAGAGAGAGAGGGGGGGTAGAGATAACTAGATAGATATAGAGGGATAGATGAAAGAATAAATATGGATATATATATATATATATATATATATATATATATATATATATATATATGTCTCTACTCCCCCCAACCCCAACCCCAACCCCCCCTCCCCCCCCCTCTCTCTCTCTCTCTCTCTCTCTCTCTATATATATATATATATATATATATATATATATATATATATATATATATATATATATATATATATATGGTGAGATAGATAGGTAGAGAAATAAGGAGATAGGGAGAGGGGGATAGTGAGAGAGATAGAGAGATAAACAACTAGAGAAAAGTATAGATAGAAAAATAGAGATCAAGAAAGGGTGAGAAAAATAAGGGGAGATAGAGAGGAGAGTGAGGGAAATTCGAGGGATAGAGAGAGATAGAAATATATTGGAAGAGAAAGATATCAAAGAGAGGAGGGGACATGGGGAGAGAATGAGGGAGGAAAAGATGGGGAGAAATAGAAAGGAATGGGAGATAGAGAGAGTGCGAGAAAGGGAGAGATATAAGTAGAGAGTGTAGCACCCACCAAAAATTTGTAGAAAAAGAAATGTGAAGGACCTAAACCATTTTTTTATTTTTATATCACACTTAAAGCTATGGATTTGACTAGGTTCCTTAATGAGATTGAGAAATGATCCATTTGCAGAAACTTTAGCAAAAGTCACTAACTCGTAACACGGGTCACACTATTATGTGAATTGGAGCATCTCTAGGTTGTACTCCAATATCAAACACTTAGCTTATTGTTTCCTCAACTAGTGACTCAATGGAATAGGGAGAGTGAGGCCTGTCAAGATAGGTTCTAGCACTGGACCCATAAATTCAAAGTCCAATATCATAGTTTAATCTTTACACTACAAGCTTGTAGTTAATCATTCATTACTTATTTCTCTCATTGGGGTTTTAACCAAGAAGAATGTTACTTCATGAGGGGTATGCTACCTAGTCTCTAGATCAACACTTCAACTTCTTAATTGATTTTCCCTTATATATACTTTTGTGTGCGTGTGTGTATTTCCTACTTTAAGATATTATTACAATCTATTTTCTTTTTCATGTGTATATATTTTAAAAGGGATCTACAATTTATATACTAGACTTGATACCCCTTGGGTCATCACTTTTTATTGTGTGGAAGAAAGGGAGAGATATAGGTAGAGAGAGAGAGAGAGAGATGGCAATTGAGGAAACTTTGTAGTTAAGTATGCTCAAACTGGAGTAGTATTGGGATAGGTGACCTCTCGGGAAGTCACAGTGCTTCACCTCTGTGAGCATCACCTAGATGCAATGAGTGCTAAGTTCTTGATGTAGCACACGATCCTATGTTAACAATAAAATTCAATTACCAGATAAAAACAAAGATTTGAAACCTTCAATATTGTTCATTCATCACTGACTATCTCTACAATTCGCTGCAAACTCTTAAGTAACCAAAAAACTAGAAAAAACAAGAAATCTGAAAATTACCCTTTTTGGCAATTTTTTTCACAGGTGTTTTTTGCCAGTTTTGGTAATTTTTGAAACAACACCTAAAAAGATGAGTTTTTGTCTAAACATGCCCTTGACTAAGTTAGAATGAATTGCCAACTAATATCCGAGATTAGAAACATATCTCCAGATTTATTACAAAACATAACTTTCTAAAAACTAGAGAAAAAACACTAAAAGCTGATTTCGGAGCCCTAGATGAAACTTTCAGCTCCTGAAAATGTGCTAAAATGGACCCCAATCAATCTGAGATCATTGGCAAAACAAATGCCACCACCTGAGGCACACACCCGAAAATTTTTAGCAAAAACCCAGACCTGAGTCAAAAGTTATGACCTCCAGAAGTTTATGTATGAGATTATAACCTATGGAAGGCCTTGCATCATTCTCCCCTTCTTTAAAGGAACACAGCTCTTGCAAGTGGTTGTCTATGAACTACTGCAACTTTGTGGGGTCCGATTTCATCACTTCCCATTCTGAGATCTAGGTGCTATCTGTTACCGGTAATCCCTCCCACTGAATCAAGTACCTATTGTAATGACCATTCCGGGTGACTGTAGACTGCTTGTCCAAAATGTGGGCAATCTTTTCCTTCTTTTTTGCTTGGAAGGTGGTGATGCCAATCCACCTCATCTATACTAGCTAGCTCGGGTAGTTCTCCATGAAATGCATATAAATTAGAAACATTAAAGACATGAGAAATATCTAGATCATCTGGTAGACAAACCTCATAAGCATTATCATTGATCTTCTTCAAGATTTGGCAAGGACCTATCTTTTTGTATTTCAGCTTATGATATGTGCCAGTGGGAAATCTCTCATGCCTCAAGTACACCATCACCAAATCACTTGCATTAAATATCTGTCTCCTTCTACTGACATCTACAGCAGCCTTATATCGCTCATTGATATCCTGCAATTTACTCCTCACATCTTGTTGAAGTTGTTGAAGGTGTTCAGCAAATGCTTCCCCATCATCGCTAATTCGGTCTTGCACAGGGAGTTGTACAAGGTCCAAAACACCTTGAGGATTCTTACCATATACAATCTGAAAAGGAGATTTTCTAGTTGATCTATTAACAGAACTATTGTAAGCGAACTCTGCTTGAGGCAATGCCAGTTCCCACTGCTTGGGCTTATCACCAACAATGCCAAAAGTTATGACCTTTGGAAGTTTCTATATGAGATTATGACCTACGGAAGGCCCTGCATCAATTCTCCATGCAATCTCATGATACATGGGTTCTTGTGAACCACTACTCATGAAATATGGGTCAATAAGTTTGACTCAAAAATCTACACAGTTGAATCTTGGTAGCAATATCACAAATTGAGTACCAAATCAACACAAATTATCTTTGTACTTTAACATCAACAACCCTTAGTAAGCAATATGCAAATAGCAGAATCTCCTATTTGACCAGTAATAGATGTTAATGAATGTTCAAGAAAGCTTTAGGCATCTTCCACAGGAAAATATCAATCACACAACATCTTGAAATGCTGGCAGAAATCAACATCCAACAAAGAGTTGATAAACATTCAACAATATTTCTCAACCCTCCAATAATGATCCTCTCATCACTCCCAAATGGTGGTATTTCTTCTTAGAAAGGAGTAGAATATTATACTTTTACTATCCACCTCTGATATTCTTGTCTTGACATTCTTGAATACCTATGCACTATGCTCATTCTTTCCATGATCTACTTCTTGAGTTGGTTGCTAGAAAAGTTCCTATATTCTATTGTAAACCTTGCAACCAATTTGTCAAAAGCCTAAATCTTCCCCCCCCCCAAAAAAAAAAAAAAAAAAATTCATATGTATGTGTTCTTTTCTACCCTTCCATTATTTCATACCATCCATAACTAACCCCAAAAAATTTATTCCACGAAAAAGTTGAAAAAATAGAATGAAATTGAAATAGGCAAACAAGAAAATCAAGTTTTGTTTGATGCTCCTAAATTGGGCTCCTCGGGTGAGATGTTTGCAAGCATATCTCACAAACGGAGTTGGGTAGTAGTACTACCCTTTAAATTTGTCACCAACTTGAAGCACACCCAATATGTTTCTTTTCAATAACCTTTAAATCAATTCACTTATTTATTTTTTTCCAGCATGTAAGTGGAATAGTATCTCCCTCAATGTGATGAATGCTACTTCTTCATATGAACTTAGGGATCCATTTCCACCCTATAGAAAACTACACCTCCCAAATACTATTTGCATTCACTATCCATTTGTTAGTCTCATCTTACTAGAATCTATTCGAAAAAATAACTCTTCTTGATCCCTCTTCATCCACCAAAAAATTTGGTCTTCTCAATCCATCTCATCATGGTGAAAACATGAGAAAGCACCCACAGTACTTGAAACATTTTTTATCTCCACTACTGCACTATGTTATTTTTCTTTTGCATACATCTCCATTGCAATCATTGTACATTCATGTAAGTTTATATGCACCAAGGTGATGACAAAAAAGTGATCACTTGCCAAAACAATGAAAAACAAGCTAAATGTGTATCCATTTTTTAAAAATTCAAAAATTACATAGTGTTATGGATTAGAAAATGCAAGTCAAAATACATACATATTATTGTTATCAACTAAATTTGCACCCTTCTAAACTTGAAACTTGGCAATCTATTGACACATTGGAACACTTCTTGGTTGTGGGTGACCAATAATAGAAGTGAACCTTTGAAAAAAATAGACTTATTGGGTACTTCACCTAAACTAATCTAAACTAAGCTTTTGAAGAGGAAAGGGTAAGAAGGAGAACATAAAACTGAAAACTAATTCTAAGGTAATGCAGAAAAAATGATGGAATTTGCATATCCAACCTTTAACATGCAACTTGATAATAATAACACTTATATATGCACAACTCAAAAGTTTACATGTACTTTCATAAACACTTATAAGTAGGTTGTCGCATTCACAATCCTAGCAAAAAAGAAAAAAAAAATCACAACTTGAGACTAGTTCTATCAACAACACAACTTATAACCTACAACATACATGAATATCATAATATGAGAAGACATAACTAGCTTTATTACTCTCAAAAAGGTGTTACAATGTTGCACAAATCTATGAAATGAGTTACAAACACTTATCTCTCCTATAAAAAGAACTTTGAAAATTACAATGTAGCAAGAGAAAAATGGCAAGAACTAACTACAAAAATGAAGTATGAATCATACTTATGCCTCTCCAAGAAGTTACATGAAAATAGGAACCTGACCTCCTTTGGTCATACATAACTTTCAAGCCTATTTTTAAGCCCCTCCAACAACTCCAAAAAGGCTCAAACATAAGGTAAAAGTTAGTCCTCAACTTCTTAAACCATAAAAACACCTAAAAATGCTCCAAACTGAGTCAAAACACACTATATCCTCCACATGTTTTTCAATTCCTTTAATGTAATACCCCTCCCATAGTTTGATTTTCTACATGTTATGATGTCATTTATATTTATGGATTTACTGACCCCATACCTGCATGTGTATGGATTTTGTGTATGTTTTATATTAATGTTTGATGTGCCTAACATGGTTGAGGGACGGAGTTGTAGTTACTTTCTTGTGAGATCCACACGATCGGCCAATCCCTACCTTTGTCTATTTATATGTATACATGTACATGCTCATCTTTTATGCAGGATCTCAGGTATCAGGCATCGACTTCTTTGAATTGCCAAGATGAGTGTGTCCTATTGCAACATCTCAATGATAAGAGAGGGCAGATAATAGACATGTCCAAATCCCAACCTAAGTCATTTATTGTCCTGAAATAATGGACAAGTATCTTATTTACTATCAATTGAATTCGTGAAGGTGACATAATTCGTGAACCCTTCCTTGGAGCTTGATTATGACATTTTAATTTAGTCAGTTTTTGTTTTGTTACATGTCATGTGATTGGATGTGATTTTTTTGTTTGGCTCAGTAAAAGGCCTAGGCCATATTTTTTTATTAAAATTAAAAAATATTTTACACCTCCATTCAGAAAGGCACCGAGGGAAAAGAACAAAAGGAAGAAAAACCTTCAGTATTGCCCATTACAAAAATTCATAATAAGAACTAAGAAATTTATTTAAGAAACTTGAGAATTGTGCTTGAAATGGTATTCTTCTTCCCAGGTGTGTGGTCCTTAGATCTTGAAGGTGTTCCATCTTCTTAGACTATGTTGAAGTATGATCATGTGTTTGAGCTCCATTCATTGCCAAACATATACTGCATTAAAAGATATCCTTCCAGTCAAGATTGTTGTTAGTAATATCATAATGAAATGATTATTTGCTTAATTATTTAATTATCAATTTCTTCCTTTAATTTGTTGTTATAAAAAATTCTAATAATTAACTGATCCATACTTATTTTGTAAAATGATAATATCATAATCAAGTAATACATTTTGAAATGATAATATCATATCAACTATATGTTGCCCATGCTTCAATTTACTTATCCAATTTAATTTCTATCGTGTATCAAGAAAGTATATTTGATCACCATATACCTTGCCCCTTTCAACATATAACGTGTAAAAAAAGTTGATATCTACCCAACCCTAATTATCAAATCGATAAAATCAACCAGCCCCTTAAGTTTTTGTGACCTTATTCATCTCTTAACATGGAGTCAACATGGATTATATATGATCTGTGTGTGTTTTTTGATTTCAAGATAAGAGATTATGAAGGTTACAATATGAAAAGAGGAGATGAAATCAACCAACTCCTTAAGTACTAATTATCAAATACTAAATTATAATCCATACTTAGTTCATAAAATGAGAATAGCATAATCAAGTAATTCATTTTGAAATGAGAATATCATATCACTTTTATGTTGCCCATGCTTTAATTTACTTATCAATTTTAATTTTTATCATGTATCAAGATATTATATTAATCACCATATACCTTGCCCCTTTCGACATCATTTGGTGCAATGCAACATCAGTGATTAAGTACATATCTATATGTATATTCATATCCATAAGAGGTTTGATTATGTATTGAAATAATTATTAAATTGCTCTTATTAAATATGAATGTAGATATGAATATGGACTTCCCTGTTAAAGAATTCAGACAATATCATATATTTTTCTTTTTCTAGCATCTGTACTTCCATCCATCAAATCAAAAATCATTTTACAACCATGAGTCTGAATATTTTAAACAAAACAAACTTTACAATGTCACTACATATATAAATTTACCCATGTTGCAAAGTTAGACTATCATCTCATAACATTAACTACCAATATGAAATCTCTACCCCTTACTGAGATTCATTACATTACAAAATTTAAATCATGACATTTATATGTCATATTGTGATCACGTTGTTTATATATGTTCCTAAGTAACGTATATAAACAACAAATACATTAAAATCTCATTGGCCATATTTTGAAAAGTATAAAAGTAACAAATACCTTAAAATCGATAACAAACTTTATAAGTATAATGGACTTAAAAACAAGGTATATTTATGCGTGTATATTTTTATGTATATTTGTGCATGTGTGTGTGAATTACTTATGTATATAAATAACTTATTAATTTGGATTAATAACAGGATTCAAAAATCATTCATTAATGTAGTTGGGTTATTTTAACTTTCATCTGTTAGTTTAATTGTTAAAATTTCTCTCTACATCTTTATTTTGAATCGTAGAAAAGAAATCTTTGTTTTTAAAAATTATGTGCCTATGTCTTAAAAGTCTGAGAAAGTGGTTAATGCAACAGAGAATGTATTAGTTTGAAATGAAAATCATGGATAAATGGGGTTACAAATTAATATGCTAAATGATTTGATATCGTATATCTGCTAGTTTATCTGGTCATGATTTAATATTAAATGGTTCATGTAGTAAAAATTATGTACCAATTTGAAGTATCATATGGAATGTGTGCCTCTATCTGAGAATAAAGTTTAGTTCATAATACCTTGCAATTTGAGACTTTTAGTTTAGTTAATTATGAGATTGAACCAAAAATACCAGGCTAAGGCGGTATAATCATGTCACTCCATAAGATCAATTATATTAATAGCTCCAACTAGGATTAACCCGAATGGAGAGGGGAGAGTCATAACCCAGAAACTCCAGAGATACCAAAAGAATAGGGGAAGAAAGATAAAGAGGTAGGGAACCATACAATATGTGAGTTCCCAACAGTCATACTATACATTATGTACAAATGTGAACATGTGTTCATAAATACATTATAAATATATTCATATGTAGATATAAGAAAGTGATTAAAGGTAAAAAAAAACCATAAATAATCAAATTGATTATTATGAGCC
Organism: Chamaecyparis obtusa; assembly: GCA_027943335.1. Lineage (NCBI taxonomy): Eukaryota > Viridiplantae > Streptophyta > Pinopsida > Cupressales > Cupressaceae > Chamaecyparis > Chamaecyparis obtusa. The sequence continues at coordinate 67,644 of BSBK01012686.1, forward strand.
ATACCAAAGCTTACTTGACATAATAGAGATATTTGAAGATCATGCAGCCCTATTCCCTAGCAAGGTCAATATGTGCAAGGAAGAGGGTGTAAGTAAAATCCTGCAACATATGTGTGTCTATATCTCCATATATTTATGAATATAAATGTCTTCAAATCATATTTATATGTCTAAGTATATGTATCTATAGATACATGTATGTGGAGGCTGTAATATATTATTATGGCGTTTTAAAGGAACTCAAGAATAGAAGGGCTTAACATCTTATACTGAGAGGAAACTATTATCTTGATACGAGCTGTGAATTTCTTTTTTAAACAAAATGAAGGATTCGTCAGCCCCTAAATTAGCTAATAGGTCAGCTTCTTTATTACCTTCTTTATAGATGTGATTAAATTTAGTTAAATTGAAGTAAGAAAGTAGTCCTAAAGCTATTGGAAGTCTTGAATTTAGATTCCAATTAGGATTAGAACCTTTTCTGAGTGCATTTATAATAATTTGGGAATCCCCTTCAATTTCCAAATTGTTGATATCAATGGATTTGCAAAGGAGAAATTCTTCAATTAAGGCATCCATCTTCACAATGTTTTTGGTGCAGATTCCCACATACATGGTTAGTTTCCCACACATTTTTTTGTTCCAGTCATACACAATACATCGAATACCATAAATTCCTAGATTACCTCATGATGCGCCATCAAAGTTTAATTTATACCTCTCTTTTTCAAGGGGGGAGGGGGCATTTGCATTTCATATGAGCTTTAATTATTTCATTTCCACCCTTTTTCAAATTGGAGAGGAATAATGAGGCCAAACCATTCTTTCCTCATTTCACTATCCCAATATGTGAAAATACCTTCTTTATGTGATTGGTTTCTTAACAACTTGTTTACAACTTCAATAATACTAGCTTCAATTTTGTTAAGTAGGCTTTACATTCCCATTTTTTATCTTGGAAAATTCTACGATTTCTTTCCTTCCAAAGTTCTCAGACCAAAATGGAGGGGGCTATCTTCCAAATGATGCTATATAGTTTGTTGTTTTTTATGGTAAGTCAAGCTTTCATTTTCTCTAATAGGCTATTACTTATTGTAGATTTAAATTGTAATTTTTTGGAAAGCCATTGTCAACACTTCATAGCATAGGGATAGTTAAGAAGAATGTGGTCAACAGTTTCCTCCTGTGCCTTGCAGAGAACGTAGCAAGATGGACCTTTGAATCCAATTTTCCTAAACCATTCAGCAGTAATTATTATTTTTTGTAAAGCTACCCATAAGAACATACCAAATTTGGGAAAACATAGCTTATCCCAACATAGGTGCAAAGGAAGTTTTGATTTTCTCCATTATTGATCGGAGGTGAAGCTTTTGTATCCATCTTTAACCTGGTAGGACCCATTTTTGGAGTCGACCTAGATGATTTTATCATTACTATACTTGGGAGTGATTTGTCCAGAGGACAGGGTTTGGTCTAAAATAATTTTATCATCATTGGATAAAGGAGTGTCATCAAGAGTTCTCCATTGCCAACTAAGATTGGGGTCCCCTTCCAAGAAGATAATGTAATTGTTAAGTATTTTTCCCCAAAGATTAGATAGAGTTTCAATGATGTTTTGAGGAATGAGGTTAGATAGTGGGGCATAGCCTCCACAAGAGTCTTTCCAAAAATGAGAAGAGTTCCTCAAGCCTACATCCCAAGTCAATTGATTTCTAATAATATATCGACATTCTAGAATGAAGTTCCAAGCTTTACAACCTTTGGGAGGAATTTCAGTTCAGAAAATGTTGGTCTTGTCTTCAAGATTTAAAGAGATATGAGCAACTATGACCCATTTATAGTTGGGTTCTTGGTATATTTTCCAAGCCAATTTGACCTCCGGGACCAAGTTTCTCCATTTCAGTCATTTTATACCAAGACCTCCATCCTTTGATGGTTTACAAGTCTTATCCCAACAGATAAGGACCATTTTCTTATTCTTTGAGACACCTTGCCAAAAGAAATTTTTCATTTTTTTTAATCAATTTTTCTTCTAGCATTTTGTGATAGTAGCATACATGACATTTGGTATGTTGGTAATGCAAAAAGAATAGATTTTATCATATTAACTCATCCTACACTTGAAAGCCATTTTCCTTTCCAACATTCCATTTTCTTATCAAATTTGTTAATAAGGGGTTCTCATGATTTTGAACATTTGTTATCATTATCTATATGTATTCCAAGATATTTGCAAGGAAATTTACCTTATAATCTAGGATTTGACAATCTCATCTTCTAGGCTAGTGTTAGTATTGATAAAGAATATTTCAAATCTATCAACACTTACTTGTTGACCAAATACTTTCATATAAATGTGTGGTTAAATATTAGTACTCAAATTGGAGAACAACCAACACTCAATAAGCCATTAGCTCAAGAATTTAGCTATAGGAGGCCATATTAAATGAACTAACTAAATCCTCAAAAGAGGCTTATTGCTTCCTAGTTGAAGTGAGTTTAATCCTTCTTTGAATGCTCATCAGATTGGTATAAGGATTAGTGACTAGACTACTCCAAAATAGAATATTTTAATGCAATGCAAAACTAGAAATGAACTAGAATGCAAGACTGAAGCTAAACTGAGAGGATTAAGCTAGAATAGTTGTAAACAACTAGTATTCTAAAATGATAATTCAAGAGCTATGCTGTGAAATAATGTAAGAAAGCAAGCTACATTTAACAATGCAAGCGAGCTAAGAATGAAGTTAACTAAGAATGCAAGAGATATATGAGCAACTAAGAATTAAAATTACCAAGATTACTCTACGAATGCACGAAAACAAGAATGCAAATGATCAAGATTCCCAAGATGTAAGATGATCAAGCTTGGGGCCCTTGAGCCAAGTAAGAGATTCCTTTTAAAGAAATTGCCTCAAGAATGGAGGGTGGAGATTAAGAGGCAAACAAATGTGTAGTTGAGATGAAGAGGCAAAAGGAGAGTGAAGGAGATGCCTTGGATTAGGTAGAAATGAGTGGTGAGGATTAAGAGGCAAAAGAGATGTTAGGTAAGATAAGACAAAATATAAATTTTGAAAGCACAAATCCCCATTAATTGCTAATTAATCGGGATTAAGTATGTGCACACATGTGAATGTGCTCTTTTAATAAAAGTGTAGAAACTTTATATTAAAAGAAATGTTATAGAAATTAAATAAATATACAAGCTCTAGGAATTAGACCATAGTATAATCTTGATATAAGATTTTGATTTTTTATTTAATTATGTAAACAAGATTTTCATGTTTACTATGCAGAATTATATCTAGTGAATATACCTTTGAGATTTAGTATTTTATTTGATGCAAATTGATCAAAATTAGGGGCTTAGGTTCTACTAGACAAATTTTAGGTGATTACATTTATCCCTCTTTGAATCGATGTGGAACCAAGACATTGATTCAAAGAATAGATAGTAGCTAATTCAAAAATATCTTGATGTGAAGCGATGAGACTATTTCTAATAAGGAGAACCAACTACGAACTTGATTGAATGAAGATCAATAAGAGATATTAGCTCCAAAATTGATTGAGAAAAGACTAATGAGTGAAATGAGAGTATGCAACCTGATATGAAGTGATGAGACTGAATATTTGTCTAAGGATTTGGGATAGCTGCTTCGACAAGGATTCTTAGGAAGCTAATCACCTGATTGAGAGGCAACACCAGATTGATATGAGTCTCGATGAACCTGATATGCCAGGGAATGATATTAGATTGATATGGGTCCTTATGAGCCTAACATGCTCCAAGAGATATCTGTTAGAGTGACTTGATATGAAGGGATGAGATCACTCTTTCAGAAAGGATGCAAAGAATCTCAACTTGATATTGTTCCTGATGAAGCTAAGATGCCCTGAGTGATGATGTTTTAGTCACTGATTGACTTGATCAATAAAGATTTGGTTCAATTGTTATATTTGTAGATTAGGAGATTTGATTGATGAAGAAGATTTGCTATATTTTTATGCCCCCTCAAGATCAAAATCGAAATGAGGTACAAAGGGAAAAGTTTGAAATAGGTTATCAACTTATTTTGAGGTCCTGTTGATCAGATTTAACTAAAATTTGACTAGTTTTGACAAAGTTTGACCAAAATTAGAGCACTTGAATTTGATAAATTTTCATAAGAGTAGCCTCAGAGGTTTGAGAAATTAAGGCAGAAGCGAGTGAGAAGTGATAGTGTCAGTGGTCAACTACGTTTGACCAAGAAGGACTGACTTCACAATTTGACTAGGTAAATAATCTTGAAGTTTGATTTCAATCACAAAATTGGATTCAGGACGTCGAAATTAGCCAAGGGTGCAATTTTCTTGGGATTTCGAGCACTTTAAAAATTAGGTCAAAATCTATAAAAGGGGCCTAGAGGGGTCATTTTCAAATCATTTTCTATAGTTGACTATTGAGAACTTAGAAACTTCTAGAGTGAGAAAGATGCCTATTCCAATCCAAAATCATTGATTCGAGCTCTAGAGATGACACAATCAACCTCAAGTGTACAACACACTAGTAAGTAGTTGATCCTTGCCTGTGATTTGTAGATTTTTAGTCAATTTTTAGCACATTTTTGGTTGTTCAGATCATATTTTCATACAATGAAACAAGTTCATCACATCTAGCTTTGGGTTTCATCATACGATAAACTAGCAAGAAAATGTGCATCATTTGCTTCATTGAATTTCATTGTACAAGAAACACCCACATATTGTATGATAAGTAGAACTATATCATATTGAAAAATCGTATCATTTCTCTTATGGATTTTCATCGTACAATAATTGTGGGTCAAATCTTTCACTGTATGATCCAAAATTTGAGTGTTTGAATTTTTTAGTTAACTTTTGTCATTCATTATACTTTTCTTTCTTTTTGAAGATGTTGTAACAATTGATTTATGATAGCTTGATGTTCATTTGAGATCGATTACTGATGCCTTTCCTTGTTTTCTATTTTGTAGATTCATCTACCTAATCCCATTTTTAGATGTGCCTATCCATAGGCATTGTGCCTAGCTTAATTATTATCACCTTTAGACCTAGTCGTACTTGATCAATGTAGGCTAGGTAAGTTACTCGCATTGCTCGATATCAGTGTGAACGATGGGTTACTAACAACGTTGGCAGATAGGTTCCATAGTGAGCATAATACTTTTCATTTGTCAACAAGAGAGATCACTATGATTCTAGAGGATGTATATCGAATCCTACGCCTTCTAATTGCTGAAGATCCTTTTACTATGACCAAGATCTGACCAAGGGTATTGCAGATATGCGGTGGATATTCATTGATGATATGATCATGGAGTGCCACATCACATGGGACTTAATGATATGATAGTATGGTGATGAGTAATCCATGGCGTGCATTTTGGAAAGTTTGATATGTTGCATCACAGTTCCTGATCAAACTCAATAGGGCTTCTAGTATGGATGGGGGCACATTTTGTATGACATACTCACTCGGCCATGTAGATTTAGTTGGGGGTCTACCTACTTTGCCACATGTACAAAGAGTTACATGAGATATTATATCAGCACAGAAGGAGCATGGAAGCAGGTGTGATAATACTACCGATCTAGGCATGGGAGCACATTCCTTTTACTCACCTAGTGAGACAAGCAACCTAAGGAGGAAACATGTCATATATATTCAGGGATATAGGTTATATTCACCAACCCAATTTTGGAAAGACTACATTTTGGAGATAGTAGTTTGATGATCTTATTGTAGTAGTGTGGCAGCCATACATAGGCTATGAGAGGTGGATAGGCTCGACCCCTGATTATTATTTTATGTTCAACAGTCGACCACTAATTGGTAGGTAAAACTTTATGATTTGTGATGATTTTTCAATACTGCATTTCCTTTCTTGATGTATCTATGTTCCTTCAATTTCTAACATGTACCATCTGATTCGCAAGAGTGCTCCTATAGTGGAATAATTTTGTATCAATCATGTCTGGCACTAGTTTAGGCGATGTCAAGATACACCTACTGAGTTCGCGACCTATGCCTGATTGTCAATGAGGAGGTTGACTGGGGGCCATGACCAGTGTATGTAGTTGTAGTTTAGGAGATGCAAGGTCTTGAAGGGGTAGACTAGGGCTATCTTCAATCCATCACTAATGCAAGGGCTACACTAGGATACTGCTAGAACTGTAGTGACCATCCCTTTTTGTGCTTTATGGATCCAACAAAGTGAGCGTCTAGAGCTAACAAGGATGACCTAGCTGATGAGCCTCTGAGGGGAGGGGCAACCAGGGGACAGGGTGGTAGAGCATAGAGAGCCAACATAAGCATTAAAGAATGCATAGGCTCAAAGGAGAGAGGGGTTCACTTGGGGTTGTGGGAGTGGTGGTAGTATCTAAGGAGGAGATGGAGGAGGATGAGGGGGAGATACTAGTCAAGATTAAGGTGGATAGGGGCTACCTCCTCAAGAGAGATAGGCATGGTAGACCACTAGGACACAAGAAAAGTACACCTAAAATGCTTCCCCATAATGCAAATGCAACCTACGAGATGAGTCAAGTCACTGATCCTGTAGTCATTCATTTTTCATCATTTGAGTGTTTGGGACATCATAGGTCACTACAACCTTCACTGGTACAAGAGAGACCATAAAGATGAGTATGAATTTATTAGAGGAGATGGGGGAAACACATGTAAGCATCGAGACATGAGTATCAAGATGACCTGATGTGATTTCCAATTTTATGTTGTAAGATAACATCTGTATCAAGGCACATGCTACCAAGATAACCAAGAGTGTCGTCTTATGTGCAACACACAAACAACAGACAAAGAGATAATTCCAACCTCACTTAAGTGTATGAATAAAGAGGGTTGAGGTATGTGTGATGTTCCAATCCTAATGGAGACTATTACCACAAAAACCTAGTTTATTAGATAGCTTAGGATCATTGAAATCACACCACAAGTAGAAATCAAAGAAAACATTTTCATGCCCCCAGACGTGAATCTTTAGTCAAGTAGGCATCATCAAACAACCTTAGAAGACAACAAATAAAATTCAATGATAATAGGAATCACACAAGAAAATATTTTTAGCATATCTCAGTCATTTTCAGTTTTCTAGGATGTAGCTTGTGTTGAGTGTTAAGGAACACCTTTGTGCTTGTGTCAAAATGTGAGTGTGTGAAAGTGCAGGATCTAATATGTGTTGAAAAACATAGTGATGTTCAGATAGGTAGTGTTAAAAAATACTATAGGATTGGGGTGTTGAGAAACACCAAGTAGTGTCAGTGATAAATTTCCCATTGGGGAGGATTGATTTACTGACTCAAGTTAAGCTCAAGAGATCAATCAAGTGATAAAGCACTGACAACTTGAATAGGTGTATGATTTCCCCCAGATGATAGATAAGAATCAAGGACAAGACTAAGACTAGTTCCAGCCCCTGATGTCACAAGGAAATAAAGAGTGGGAAACGAGATGAGATAATGAGAGCTCATACACGCATTGATAGATGGAGCGTTGATTACAAGTGATGCCTATTTTCTAGGTTTTCACTACTTGGGATTATTTTATTTTTGTTATGAAGACACCTATTTCCAGGTTTTCACAAAGGCACTTTTCTTTTTCTTTTTTTTTTTTGTTCTTTTCATATTTTTTATGCTTTTTTTTAATTTAATTTTTTGGGGGATACATAAAGGCACATGTTTCTAGGTTTTCTCCATGATGATCATTTTGTTAGGACTTTTTACAATTTTTAGGATTTTTCTAGAACTTTATATGGTTTTTTTTTGAAAAAATAGGATAATAGATTGTTGTATAGGAAGCAAAATGTGTAGTTGTACAAGTGATTCATTTGCAGAGCATTGAGAGGCTCTCCAAGAACATCACCTTCTAGAGTAGCTAGCTGATAAGCTCTAGAACTAAATGTTGTAGTAATGATGAAAGGCCCTAGCTAGTTAGGTTCAAATTTTCTCTTTTGTTCTGAATGTTGTTGATTATTTGGGTTCTCTCTCAGAACGAGATAACCAACCTAAAATTATCAATGTCGAACCTTCTTGTTGTAAGCTCTAGACATTCATTTCTGATAGACCCTCAGATGGTCAAATGCTACTTTTCTATGTTCATCCAATAGCTCTAGCTCTTGAAGTTAGGAAATTCTATAGTCATCATCTGTGATAAGCCCATATAGTGATACCCTAAGTGAAGGTATCTCGACTTTAATTGGTGGGATAGTTCCAGAACTATAGACCAATGAAAATGGTATAGCCCTTATGGGAGTTCTAATGCTTTTTCTATAAGCCCATAGAGATGGATTGATCTACAGATGTTAATTTCTTCTTCACTTGTTGACTGTGCAATGTAATATTTTCAAGATTGTTTTGTTCGAGGCTTTTACTTGTCCATTCCCCTGAGGATAGTAGATTAAGGAGAAATGATGTGGTATGTGAAACCTAGTACAAAGCTCATCAATAATTATTCTTGAACTAACCTATATTATATGTTACAATCAAGGAGGGGATTCCATATCTATAGATGATATAATTGAGGATAAATATAGTGTCGATTTGTTTTCCTGTTGTGTGGATGAGAGGTATAGATTTGACCCATTTAATAAAGTACTTAGTGGTTGTAATGATGAAATTGTGTCCATTGCAAGAGTAAGACTAAATTTGACCCACAAGATCAAAATCCCATTGTTGGAATGACCAGTGAGTGATAAAAGGGATAAAATCCTGAGTGGGAGCATGAATTAGGTTCCCATGAAACTAACACTTTTGACAAGTCTTAGAAAATTAGATAGTATCCTTTTCCATGGCAGGCCAATAGTATCCATCTCTCAAGAGTTTCTTATCTAGGGAAAGACCATTAGAGTGAGATCCACAAACACCCTCATGGACTTCTCTTAATGCTTTATTGGATTCCTCACGTTTGAGACACCTAAGAAGAGTATCATCTAGAATTCTCTTAAACAAGTCATTAGAGATAAGTAAATACCAGGATGCACTTCTTATGAGGTTTCTTTTTTTAATTTTTAGATAGGCCTTTAGAAATGGTTTGATGTCAAAGGTAGTGATAGATTTGTCTATAGCAGGAAGTATCAGAAGCAATGATGGAGAAGAAAATCTCAAAATCAGGTGTGTCATACATAGGAAATGGGAGTTCTTCCACTAGGAAGTCATAGTAGACTTGGTTTTCTTCAAGTTGTAGCATTAAGGCTAAGGTAGCCATGGCATCTGCCACTTTGTTCTCCATGCATGGTAGCTACTGGAATGTGACATGAATAAAAAGTATTTCTTCAAATCATCAACCAAATGTTAATAGGGCAAGAGATTCTCATCTCTAGTCTAATATTCATTAGTGACTTGGTTAATTACCATCTAAGATTCACCATAGACATGGAGTTTCTTGATTTTCCATTTGATAGCTAGTTTGAGTCCATTGGCTAATCATTCATATTCTACCACATTTCTCTTGCATGGGAAGATCATCTTGTATGCTTTAGGAATTTTTTAAGCTTGTGGGGAGATAAACAAAACTCTTGCACTTGCACCCTGTTGTGTGAATGAGCCATGAATGTACATTTTCTAGGGATTTTGAGTCAGTTATAGAATAGATTCATTAGGAAAATCCACCGTGATAGGTCTTGTGTCTTGCAATGGTGCTTTTTCTAGTTGATCATCCAATGCTTTCCCTTTGATTGCCTTTCGGTCAACATACGTGATGTCAAATTCACTAAGGATCATGACCCACTTAGCTAATCATCCAATTAACATTGCCTTGCTCAATAATTATTTGAGAGGATCTATTTTTTCTATCAAATGTGTAGAGTAAGCTAATAGATTGTGCCTAAATTTTTGAGAAGCAAACACTACTACTAGACAAGCATTTTCAATAAGTGTATAGTTGAGCTCATAAGAGACTAGTATTCAGCTAATATAATAAATAGCTCATTCTCATCCTTGATCATCATGTTGTGCAAGCAATGCTCCTAAAGAAGAATTAGTAGCTGAAATATAAAGCAATAAGGGCTTTCTAGGAGTAGGAGTCATTAACACTGGAGGATTAGCCAGGTATTATTTTATCTAATGGGAGTGTTTTTCACAATCCTCAATCCATTTGAATGTGACTCCCTTATGCAAATTCTTAGTGAAGAGTTGTTCCTTATCAGCTAGTTGTGAAATGAATCTCCTGATGGATTGTAGTTTCCCTTGCAACATCCTCATTTGACTAATGTTTCTTGGGGGTTGCATTCCATTATAGCTTTGACATTTGTTGGATCTATCTCAATTCCTTGTGCCAAGATAATGTAACCAAGAAGTTTTCTAGAAGTAACCCCAAAATCGTGCTTCTTCAAATTAAACCTTAATTTGAGCTGCTCCATTATGGCGAAGATCTTTTCTAAATCAAAAAGATGCACATCTCTAATGACAGATTTAGCTAGTGTGTCATCTACATATTCTTCCAAGTTTTTATGCATCATATCATGAAATATAGTCACCATGGCTCATTGGTATGTTTCACCAACATTCTTTAGGCCAAAATATGTTGTCTTTTCTTGATCTTTAGGTGCAATGTGGATTTGATTATAGCCTGAGAATCCATCCATTAAAGAATACATTTGAAATCTAGTAGTGAGATCTACAATCATGTCAATGTTGGGCAATGGAAAGTCATCCTTAGGGAAATCCTTATTTAGATCTTAAAAATAAGTGTAGATGCATATTGACTTGTCATCTTTGGATACTGGCATAATGTTTGAGATCCATTCAACATAATCTACAACTTGAATGAATGTGGCTTTGAGTAATTTCTCAAGCTCTTCTTTAACCAGTAATGCAATATGTGGATGCATTTTTCTCAGCTTTTTTTTACTGGTTTGATGCCTGGAGCAATAGATAAATGGTGCATAATGAGATTTGTATCCAGGAATGGCATATCATAGTAATACCATGCAAAATTAATCTTCTTTTTAGTGAAGAGCTAGATGAATTTATGCTTCTCATCTTTAGACAAAGATTGTGCCAGATGTATAATTTGGGGCTTTTCTATTGTACCCAAATTTACTTGTCATGTAGGCTCTATAAGCATTGATGATGTTTATTGGAAATGTTTTGGAAGGATATCAAGTATCTTGTCTGTAGGCACCTCAGAGAGGTTTTCACCATGGGATACGTTATTTATTTTTACTATTTTAGGATCTGACACTGCGTCATAATGGTTTTCACCATCAGACTATTTTTTCTTTTTATTTTTATTTCTTTGACCGAGAAAATTGATATCTTCCATTGTTATATATTCGCTCATTGCATTGATGGAAGAGGGGGGAGGTTCAACAACATTTAGATAACAAACCAATTCATGGTCAGTGCCAAAGGGTATGACTTGGATAGATTCAGAAGGAATCTAGTTAATTAACTCCAGATGGATGAGGGATAAATGTTCAATGAGCGTGAGTGTAAAGAAATTAGTATCATCCCCATAATTCATAAATTTCCCTCATAGGTCAAGAAGGTTATCCTCTATAGAGCATTGTCTATCACGAGCTATCCTAGAAGGATTAGAGGAGTTTAGAAGAGTATTAGGTGAATCTAACAGAGATATCCTATTCCTAGAAACAAGTCCCTCTTCCTATTCCTAAATAGTCCTCTATTCCATAAATGTACGAATAGGAACCATCTCAATCCTATATCTTCCTAAATTCCATGTAGTTGTCATAGGATGAGGTTTGATGTACCCATGGCTCTCTTGGTTAGCCAAGGTGTTGAATTGGTTAGAAGACTACTTAGAAGTCATGGGGATGATCTCCACAAGAGGATTGAAGGGATCTTCATCATTATTTTCACCTTGATAATTTGATCTTTCTCCCCTTTCAAAATTTGTAGGAGTGGCTTGCATGTGTATGACATCAACATGAATCTCCACTAAAGCATCTAATAGTTAGTCTCATACATATTCATGTGACTTTGTTTCACTATTGTGATATCATTTGATGTAGTAAGCTAGGGTTATTTTAGGAAGGAGGTCCTTATCATCACTTTCTTCTATCTCTAGAGGTGTACTTTCAGTAGTGGGGCCTTGTTCAGTAGTATTAGTGGCAGAGTAGTCTAGAATAGGCATGAATCTAGGCATATCTAAGACATGTGAAATATCAACAAGTTACCCCTAGTTAGGATGCATGTGATCGGGCTCAACAATTTTTTAGTACAAAGAGTGGTAGCAGTAGTACCATCAATAGTAGTAGTGATTGGCCCAAGGGACTGAGTGATATCTTCCTGATTAAGACCATTTTTTGCTAGATATGCGGGTTCCACTGGGTCATTTTCTTGAGGTACTTGAGATGGTATATAGGGCTCCCATTGATAATTCAGATTAGCAGTTTGAATATGTAGGAGCCTTTCATATGTCATTGGTTGAATTTTTGCCTCTTCTCCATCTGAGTCCTCATATTGGTCAAATACAAGAGTGTTGCTAGTAGGTTTGTCAAATTTACTTTCATGGTAGCCAACACCAGTCTTGTCCTTAGGATTTTTGAATTCAGCATGTAGAGGTTCAAGGAGGCATTTTCCTTTGTCGAGAGCACTTCTCCCATCATATCACATTTTTTGCATAATTTGGTAATCTACACCATACTTTTTAGGTGAAATCTCATCATATTTTACTGCTTTTTAGATTCTTCTCCCTTATAAGCCATTGTAGCACATTTCTCTCTTCATTTTCTTTCTCTAGGGGTGTTTTAGCCTTAATCATACTATTTCCTTCATGTACGATAGGTATTGTTGCAGTTTTCGGAGGGAATGAGTGAGATGGTCTGCCATAAGATATTGGGGAAATTAGAAGTGTCCACTTGATATTCTTCCATACCAATGGGTCTGACTAATATTCTTTTTCCATTATTGGATAAAGTGTCTCCCTTTCTTCTATTTCTTGAGGACTTGACCATACTTTTTTACAAGGAACCATTCTCTGTATTTCTTTAAGATAGTTGCATGTGTATGTAGAGTTTGCAAGAATAGTAACCTCAATTCCCTTGTGAGGGAATTTAATGCATTGAGGGTACGTAGATGGGGCTGCTTGCATTTCATGAATCCATGGGTGATCCAAAAGTATGTTATATGCCATAGGAAGGTCCAAGACTTGACAAATGATGTCCCACTGAATAGGACCTGCTTGACTGGACAAGACTACCATGCCTTTTGAAGAAAGTTCATCTTCATCATATGCCTTGATTGTTATTTTGTGTCGAGGATCAATAGAATGTTCTGAGAAACCAAGAGCTTTAACCAAATTTAAAGTATAAATATTCAAGTCTTTACCTCCATCTATCAAAACATGCCAACCCTATTCTTTTGTATAAGGACTTTGATGCGAAGGGGTTGATTATACATGTGGCTGACATATTTGTCATCTTTTTCTAAAAAAATTAGGTAATGGAGTGAAGTGAGATGACCGACCCTGGAATAGAATGTATCTATGTTTAGGTCTTTAGGAACATTTACCACAAGGAGGGATTGGTCTAGAATCTCCCTATGAGTAGGAGAGATTTTTAGCAATTCAAGGATTAAAATCTAAGCTGAGGTGCACTGGAGTTGGTTAGCTAGATTATAATCATAGGTCATTGATGAAGTAGAAGGTTTAAACACTTGTGTTGTTGTTGGTTTGGAAGATGAGGAGGATGTTGAACCTACAACTGATTTATAACCTAATTGAAGAATCTGTGATTAAAGATCACCGAGCTGATTGATTAGATATGTAAGATGATTAAATCAGTATTATGTTGTCATTGATGTCAACTAGTTTGACAACACCTATCTTGTAAGTTACTATACCAAAACATCTGGAGAAAGGAGTGAAAGAGGTGAAGAACATAAATATCTACATGAGGAAGATGGAGATGATAGATGAGGATAAGGAATACATTGAGTAACTTGTTGATGAGTCTATGACCTTATGATATTGACTTGATTATGTTGCATTCATCTATGATGAGGAAAAGAGCCTAAAGACACAAAGCAGTGTTGTTAGTTAAATGAAGCATTTCAGTATACACCAACAAAATGTAGTGTCTACCAAGCACAATGTTAACCGAGAAGCTAGTATTCACCAACACCAATGCATTTCTTTGTTAACCAAATAGAATAGAAAGAATTAAATGATCAGTTTAGCCGATAGGAATGATGAGCTGGAAAGTATCTCAAAGTTAGTGTTAAAGATAATGTTTGTTATGATGATCAATGAATAACAAAATTCAAGGAAGAACTAATGGAGTAGATTGAAACATGTTATTAACACATTAGCCGAAGAAGGTTAAAATGACAAAATTAGTGGATGAGATTAAGCGGCAAAATCTGATGGACAAGAAGAAAACAATTTACATGTCTATATAAGAGATTGATTATTTCATGATGTAGGATCGTCGAAAGAAAAGAAAACTGAAGAATTATTGCATGAACAAGTTTCATGCATTTTGATCATACTGGTTAAGGAGAACCCAGCTGCAGAGCATTACCGAGCCACATAGAGTAATTATCGACGAACACTAAGTTGATATATTGTTGAAAATGAAGTGTTACATTGATCAGAAAGATTTGTATGAGCTGAATATTGATCTGTATATCTGCAATTGAAGTTGTAATAGATCAGATCACCTACTGTTACATATTTAACCATTGTACATAGTCAAATCTCTTAATTGAGTGGACTAAGAAAGTCTTATTATGTATCATTCATAGAATGAACATTGTTATCCTGTCAACCCCATAGTGAATGCTGGTTGGATGATAACAGTTGGTCTAAAATCCTCTAACAAGGTCACACCTAACAGTGTGTTTGTAAACCTTTAACAGGGTTGGGTCTTCACTGACCTCACTTCAGAAGAGTGAATATTTTGGGTTGCCAGTCCTAGGTGTTTTTCCCTTCACAAGGTTTCCACGTTAAATCTCTTGTGTTATGTGTTGATTGTGATATTTGTTTGTTATCGTACTTTGCATATTACATGTTTGATTTGATCAGTAATTGTTATAAGTTTTAGACTGATAATCAGTCAAAGCACAGATAGTGAAAGTATTTTATGTTTACCAAGTAGCAGAAGATGAAGTAATTTTTTTGGATTATACATTTTGATTTGGGACAATGATTAACTGATTCACCCCCCTCTCAGTTATTCTAACAATTGGAATCAGAGCTGTGGTTGCTTAGAATAGAGTTTTAAGGACTTCAGCACAAAGGTCTCAAGATGAGAGGGAAGTACCAAGACTGAACAAAGAGAACTTCACAGTATGGCAAAGCTGGATGAAGTTGCACATATCTAGAATTGGGAATTCTGCTCTAGAACTGATGGAGAATGGCTACATACAACCACCCTCTGGTCCCTTGACTCTTGATCAATTAAGAGACAAGCATGAACACAATATTACTATGATGGAACTTGCTACTATCTGTACCAATGCCGAATTTGAAGATATTAAAAGCTACACAACTGCCAAAGGTATGTCAGATAAACTTTCTCAAATTTATAATGGAGATTTGAATGTTAAAAGAGCCTGAGCTGAAAGCCTAAGAGGCAGATTCGATGATATGAAGATGAAGGAAGGTGAGAATATTGTGCAATACTCAAATAGACTAAAAGAGGTAGTACATGCTATTAGAGCATCAGATGGAGTTATAGATGATGAAATAGTGATAAGCAAGATTCTCATAACTTTAATGCCAATGTATGCAATTAGGATCTCTGCAATTCATGAAACAAGGGCTACATCCAACCTTACTCTTTACACTCTGATTGGTAAGCTCACAACCTTTGAATTGAATAACTTTGATAATAGTGTTGTACCAACTATTGAGTCTTCTTTCATGTCTTCTCTGAAGATTGGTAAGTCTAGTAGCAGGAATTATAAGAATGATGATAGTGACAGCGATACCAATGATGAGCTTGATGAACTAGAAGCTCTTATGGCCAGAAGGTTACCTAAAGGAAAGGGAAGATATAAGGTAAGCTACCTCTGGCATGCTTTAACTATAAAGAGGTTGGTCACATTGCTGCTAGATGTCCAAATAAGAAAGATGATGAGAGACCCAAGGACCGATCTGAAGGAAGCTATGGCAGGAGAGTCAACAGGAACTACCGATACAACAACAGAGACAACCGAGACAAAATTGACAAAGGGAAAAAGGTATGTTACATAGCTGAAGATAATGAATCTAAATCTGATTTTAATGATGATGTAGAAGTTGTATTTATTGTTATGAAAGATGATTTCGAGGAAGAAGAAAAACATGAAGAAACAACACTGATCTCTAAAGTTGAAAAAAATGATACATGGATCATAGATAGTAGTTGTACACATCATATGACTGGTGATGAAGAGAAATTTGATCAACTTGAAGAATACAATGGAGGATCAGTTAAGATGGGTAATGATACACCCTATATGGTAAGAGGTAAAGGATCATTGATGATAAATGATAGGATAAAATGTGATAATGCTTATTGGGTAGATGGACTGAACTATAACTTGTTATGTGTGGCACAACTGAACAACTATGGTCACCGAGTTGCTTTTGAGAGCAAGAAAGTGAAAATATTTGATGATGGAGGAAGACTAGTTGGAACTGGTGCACAATCAAGAGGTAATTTGTTTTATCTTGATACTAATGAGTCTTCTTGCTTGATGATGAAAAATGAAGATGCTTGGTTATGGCATAAGAGGTTATGTCATCTGAATTTTGATAACATGATTAAGATCAGTAAAAAGAAAAGAGTTAGAGGTCTGCCTAACTTGTCAAAACCCGATCATGTTATGTGCCAAGAATGTCAGAAAGGGAAAATGACAGAATCTAGTTTCAAAAGCAACGGTTATTCAAAAAAGAAGATACTTGAGTTGGTTCATACCGACCTATGTGGTCCTATGAGAACTCAAAGTTATTATGGTGATAGATACTTTATTCCTTTTGTTGATGACTATACTAGATTAATGACTGTTATGTTTCTAAAAGAAAAATCTGAAGCATTCAAGATGTTTAAGTGGTATAAGGAAAAAGTAGAAAAAGAAACTGGTAAGGAATTAAAATGTTTAAGATCTGATAGAGGAGGTGAATTTATCTCTGATGAATTTACTCATTTCTATAATGAGCATGGTATCAAAAGATAGGTCTCTGCACCGAGGACACCCTAGCAAAATGGCATTGTTGAAAGAAGAAACAGGTCAATAGTTGATTGTGCTAGGACATTGATGTTACAAAAGAATGTTGCTCAAACATATTGGAGAGAAGTTGTCAGAACTGTAGTCTATGTTCTTAACCGAGTACAACTGAAGAAGGACACCAACAAGACACTCTATGAACTATGGTTTGGACACAAACCTACTGTAAGTTATTTCAGGATTTTTGGAAGTAAATACTTTATTCTGAAAGATGAGAGAAATGGTAAATTTGATTCAAAAGGTGATGAAGGGATATTTTTGGGATATTCCACTAAAAGTAAAGCATATAAATGTATGAATAAGGTTACAAATAAAATGATTGAAAGTACTAATGTCTGAGTTGATGAGTTTGATGACAAGAACACAAAGGAAAGTAGAAAGGAACTAGAAGACTACGATAGATTCAATTACATTGAACATCTAGAGTACCTACCGAAGTCGTAACCTATGATAACTGGTCAGCAAGAAAATAATATAGAACAATAGGAAAGAGAAACCGATGAGCAGGATGGAGCTATCGAGCAAGCAAATGAACCTGAATAGGATGAACAAGAAAGAAGAGACCGAGTACTTGCAAGATTTGTTAGGAGACATCATCCTGAGACACAAATTATTGGAGACAGACAAGCTGGCATGCAAATAAGGAGCAAAGCAAGACAAGGTACATGTCTAGTTTGTGAATTTGAACCAAAAAATGTAAAAGTTGCATTGGAGAATGATGAATGGATTAATCCAATGAAAGAGGAAATAGAACAAATAGAGAAGAACAAAACCTAGAGTTTAGTACCCAGACCTAAAGGCAAGAATGTTATCGGTACTAAATGGATTTTCAAGAACAAACTAAATGAGAATGGTGAGGTTACAAGAAATAAAACTAGATTGGTATGCAAGGGATATGCACAAGAGGAAGACATTGATTATGGTGAAACATTTGCACCTATTGCTAGATTGGAAGGTGTTAGAATGCTACTTGCATATGTTGCACACAAGAAATTCAAAGTCTATCAAATGGATGTGAAGTCATCATTTCTGAATGGTATACTTGAAGAAGAGGTCTACATTGAACAACCTGAAAGGTTTGTTGATCCAGATAACAAAGACATGGTATGTAGACTACATAAAGCTTTATATGGTTTGAAGCAAGCACCAAGAGCCTGGTATGAAAGGTTGCATACTTGTTAAGTATTGGATTTGTTAGAACTAGTGAGAACACCAATTTGTATATGAAAGGAGATACTAATGACACTATTCTTATTGCTAAGATATTTGTGAATGATATTATTTTTGGAGGTCAAGATTACATATGTAAACCCTTTGCTGATGAGATGAGACAAGAATTTGAAATGTCTATCTTTGAAGAGATTAAGTTCTTTCTAGGACTACAAGTGATTCAATAAAGTGATGGGATATTCATCACACAATCTAAATACATAAAGGAAGTACTCAAGAAATTTGGCATGAAAGATGCTAAACCTGTGGGAACACTAATGGCTATGAGATGTAAATTGACAAAGGAAGATGAAACTATAGAAGTAAATTAGACACTTTATCGATCCATGATTGGTAAGTTAATGTATGTAGTTCACAATAGACCAGATATAGCACATGTGGGAATTGTTGCTAGATTTTTTGCTAACCCTAGAGAATCACACATGATTGCTACTAAAATAATCTTAAGATACCTGAAAAAGATAGAGGATTATGGATTATGGTATCCTAAGGAAGGCAAGTTTGAGCTGAAGGTATACACTGATGCTGATTGGGCTGGAAATGTGGATGATAGAAAAAGAACCACCAAAGGAGCATTTTTCTTTGGTGAAAGACATGTAACATGGACAAGTAAAAAGCAGGCTTGTATTTCTCAATCTACAACTGAAGCAGAGTATGTTGTTGCTACTACTAATTGCTCAAATATTGCATATATTAAGCAAGTGTTGGAAGGAATGAATGAGGTAATCACTGACCCAGTGATTATATACTGTGACAACACCAGTGCAATTAACATTTCAAAGAATCTAGTGATGCATTCTAAGACAAAGCATATATCTATTAAGTATCACTACTTAAGAGAACAAGTTTAGGAGAAGGAAGTGAAGTTAGAATTTGTTACATCTAAAGAAAAACTTGTAGATATATTTACAAAGCCTCTACCGAAGGATACATTTGAATACTTGTGGACTAGAATTGGGGTCCGTCCCCTGTCTATCAGTCACTAATGTGATTTGGATGTTACATTAGCCTACTCTTATCAGAAGATCACACATGTTGATGCAACATAGTGTACACTTTGGATCATTTCTAAAGTTGTGAAAAGTATTGGAACAAATTGGCATATCAGTATACAGAGATACAGAGAATGTAATGGACAACAAATAGTTACTTGGTTACAAATAGAGCTGTTTGTTTATTTATTTTTTCTTTGGCATTGTTTTCAAAGGGAGAGATAAACAATATGAAACAATATGCACCGATGAGAACTATTTGAGGGAGAGATAATCTGAAAGAAAGGGAGAGCATTGAAGATCAGTTACTGAGAATAGAAGCAAGAATAGGAGAGCTAAAAAGAGCACATCTGCAGAATGTCAAAGCTGTATTTTATAATGTTGTTTTGTAATGTAGTGATTAAACATATTAAGCTAGGGAGAGCTTGTACAACATTTGTTCATAGAGTTTTAGAATACATGTTTGGTATGTGTATGACATATTTCATATTACTAGAGTTTCCATCAATGCCAAAGGGAGAGATTGTTGAACCTACAACTAATTTAGAACCTAATTGAACAATCTGTGATTAAAGATCACTGAGCTGATTGATTAGATATGTAAGATGATTAAATTAGTATTATGTTGTCATTGATGTCAACTAGTTTGGCAACACTTATCTTGTAAGTTACTATACCAAAACATCTGGAGAAAGGAGTGAAAGAGGTGAAGAACAGAAATATCTACATGAGGAAGATGGATATGAAAAATGAGCATAAGGAATACATTGAGTAACTTGTTGATGAGTCTATGACCTTATGATATTGACTTGATTATGTTGCATTCATCTATGATGAGGAAAAGAGCCTAAAGACACAAAGCAGTGTTGTCGGTTAAATGAAGCATTTCAGTATACACCGATGGAATGTAGTGTATACCGAGCACAGTGTTAACTGAGAAGCTAGTATTCACCAACACCGACGCATTTCTTTGTTAACCAAACAAAACAAAAAGAATTAAATGGTCAGTTTAGCCGATAGGAATGATGAGCTAGAAAGTATCTCAAAGTTAGTGTTAAAGATAATATTTGTTATGATGATCAACGACTAACAAAATATAAGGAAGATCTAATGGAGTAGATTGAAACATGTTATTGACACATCAGCTGAAGAAGGTTAAAATGACAAAATCATTGGATGAGATTAAGCAGCAAAATCTAATGGACAAGAAGAAAATGATTTACATGTCTATATAAGAGATTGATGATTTCACTATGTAGGATCACCGAAAGAAAAGAAAATTGTAGAATTATCACGTGAACAAGTTTTCATGCATTTTGATCATACTGGTTAAGGAGAACCCAATTGCAGAGCATTACTAAGCGATAGAGAGTAATTACCGATGGATAGTAAGTTGATATATTATTGAAACTGAAGTGTTACATTGATCAGAAAGATTTGTATGAGCTGAATATTGATCTGTATATTTGCAATTGAAATTGTAATAGATCAGATCACCTACTATTACATATTTAACCATTGTACACAGTCAAATCTCTTAACCGAGTGGACTAAGAAAGTCTTATTATGTATCATTCATAGAATGAACATTGTTATCCTATCGACCCCATAGTGAATGCTGGTTGGACGATAACAGTTGGTCTAAAATCCTCTAACAAGGTCACACCTAACAGTGTGTTTGTAAACCTTTAACAGGGTTGGGTCTTTGCCAACCTCACTTTAGAAGAGTGAATATTTTGGGTTGTCGGTCCTACGTGGTTTTTCCCTTCACAGGGTTTCCATGTTAAATCTCTTGTGTTATGTGTTGATTGTGATATTTGTTTGGTATCGTACTTTGCATATTACATGTTAGATTTGATCGGTAACTGTTATAAGTTTTAGACTGATAATTGGTAAAAGCACAAATAGTGAAAGTATTTTATGTTTACCGAGTAGCAGAAGATGAACTATCAAACCAACTTGTCAAAGGTTTTAATGCCCAGAGTAAGCGAAGTGAACCATCTCATGGCTTGAACACCAACACTTTGAGGAAAGAGTCTCATCAGATACGCATTTTCATGTATAAACTTCATGCACATGATCTCGAGGATCCTTATTTCCATCATACTTGTTGTATTTGGGGATCTCCACTTTGGATAGGAAAGGTGGCATTTAGAGATTTTTATCAAAGGGGAAAGGACAAATTGATTCAAGTGAGTACTTTTTAGAGGGTTAGTCCTTATCCTTATTTAGTTGGGAAATCTCAAAATATAGATCCTAAAGATGTGTAGTAAGGGTAGTAAGAGGATACTCTTACTCTTTTTGCACCAAGGCATCAACATCAAAGTCTGGAAGAAGTTTCACACCCATGGAAGAAAGATGCATGAAATAGCGATCTTTACCTTTGCTCATGATGGCTTGCATGGCTTTGTGAAATTTCTTGTCTTCTTGGCACTTTCTAATCTCTTCTTGTGTGGGCTATTCATCCTCAGAGGAATCAGAGTCAGGCCTTCTATGGGCACCTGAATCAAAGGTGGCCATGTTGAGGTAATTAAAGCTTTCAGTGTTAGCAAAATTTACTGACTAATAATCATAATCTTGATGCAAAGGTTCTTCATGAAAAGATGGTCCAATGGTATCATAAATGGATTTCCCTTGGGGATTATTTGTAGACTTGTAAGAAAGACTACAAGTTCTAACTGGCATGGAAGATGAGGTTAACAAACTGATAGTAATAAGGTAACTAAAGCTTGTACCAAGAGATCTAGGTAATGATAGTGTTGTCTCAAGAATAAGTAGTTGATAGTAAAGTGGCTAAAATGAGGTGTAAGGTACTGAGATTGAGGCATGAATACCTATTGAGTGGCACTTGCAACCAAGTTGATATAGCCAAGGGAACTAAGTACGAGGTATCAAGAGTGAGGCCTAAATATCTGCTAGGTGGTACTTGTGACAAAGTTTGAGCAAAGGTGTAATTTTTAATAGGGTACTTGAGACAAGACTAGAGCACTCCCAAGATCTAAAAGCAAAAGACAAAGGATACAAAATCACTATTAAAAAGATAACCAATTAGGGATGTAAGTTTGCAGATAGATAATTATTGACTAGATGGAGCCAAGAGGATACCTAGACAATTGAGATCTGAGAATCTAGGAACAAGCTATGACAATTGATCAAACACATGATGAGAAATTTACCACTATCTCCAAGAATTTTGACTAATTTGAACAAGTTTGGCTTCAGTTTTGTGATAATTCTATGTGCCCCTAAACCAAGGATACAAAATCAATATCAAAAGGATAACCAATTAGGGATGCAAGTTTGTAGATAGATAATTATTGACTAGAAGGAGCCAAGAGGATACCTAGACAATCGAGATCTGAGAATCTAGGAACAAGCTATGACAATTGATCAAACATAGGATGAGAGATTTACCACTATCTCCAAGAATTTTGACCAATCTGAACAAGTTTGGCTTCGGGTTTGTGATAATTCTATGTGTCCCTAAACCAAGTTTGAATTTTTCCAAGCAAGCAAATAGTGTGATCAAACAATAATCTCCTAAAAATCTGCCTAAGGACATAATAACTTTGGGGACACAAGAAATTGTGATGTCTAGCAAGGTATAGAGATGTGTCAAATGTATCAAGTGTATGTTCACAATAGTCTTCACAGATCTTTATCACATTAAAGCACATCAAACACACTCTACCTAAGGTCAAAAAGGGAGGTGTTTCAACCTTTTCCAACAACTTTATTCTCTTAGCCCCATAATTAAGTGGTTGAATGGTCTTTCCTAGGACTATGCAAGTTATGTATCAATTGGAAGAGATTAATGCTCATAGCGCACATCTTTCCATATTGCCACTTCAAGCTTTAACATCCAAGGGAGCACATATGGTGATAAATCTTGGGGTGATTGGTGTAAATACACTTGGATCAATCCTTGCACAAAGGAAGTCACATGGCTAAAATGGTTGGACTCTAAGTCCTTAGGTGTTTAGTAAGGGTCTTTTTTCATGACTACCCCTTGTAGATCCACAATTAAAATTGAGGCCTATATCCCTACAAGCACCATAAATATATAGTCTCATAAGAAAGATTGAGACCTCTCGGCCCTATACAAGTTGAATGTACTCCACTTTTAGTCTTGTAAACAATATTGAGACCATGAAGGACCTACAAGTGCCTAAACAAGTGTAGTCTTTCTTAGCAATATTGAGACAACTAGGCCCTACATATGAAGAAGCATTGGAAGTATAAAATAGCCAAGTATTCCCTCTTTTTAAATTGAAGGAATATTTTGATTATAGTGGGATTGAGTTATCCAAATTCATTTGTTCCCCAATTGGGTCATTCCAAAAAGATTTCTCTCTTGGTAGGCCCTCTAAAGGTAAATGCAAGAAAGTAAAGAATGGATAGCTAGTGGAGGTCAAGATTTCTAATTTTTCACAAGGAAAAGAGCATACTCTCCTACTCCATAGTTTCTCCCAAGAACATCAAGACATGTTCATTTACCCAAGATTCATTTTACAAGTAACCAATTAAGTAGGTCAAGATTTTTTATTCATCCTCTAGGAGGTGAAGAGCATACTATCCTACTACTCAACTAATCACAAGAAAAGGAGCCTTCTAATTAAGCTAGATGCCTAGAAACCAAACTTATGAAAATATAATGTTGATTTGTATCTCCAAGGAAACATGAAACACAAATAGATTTAGTAGTATCCAAATGAGTCTTTGGAAAGCATCCTACATCACAAAAGCATTAGTAGTCTTGAAATAATCAAGTGTTGATGTCTTTGACAAGCGATTTCTCTATTAAATACCCTGCAAAAACCTGTTAAAACATGCAAAATAGAAGGTTAAGGTCAAGACAAAGTTAAATCAACTGTCAAATTTCAAAAAATCTAACTACAAGACCCTAAAAAATGCTCACTACTTTTGATACGATGAAACACATTCAGTCACCATATTATTATACAATAAACCCCAAAAAGCCACACAATAAACTCTAGGGATTTTCTATAGTACGATAAAAGTCAACATTTCATATGATGAAACACTCTTCACCATATTATTGTATGAGAATTATCTCATTGCATGCAATGAAATCGGGTATTGTACAATAAAATGGGTCATTGGGTACAATTTTTATCTTAGTTTCAAAAAAAAATTTAAAAAAATTGTAAGCAAAGAGGTAATTTTTTTATTTGTGCCCCAGAGTGGGCACCAAAAATGTGTGGTTCAATATTGGTACTCAAATTGGAGAACAACCAACACTCAATAAGCCATTAGCCCAAGAATTTAGCTATAGGAGGCCATATCAAATGAACCGACTAAATCCTCAAAAGTGGCTTATTGCTTCCTAGTTGAAGCGAGATTAATTTTTCTTTGAATGCTCATTAGATTGGCATAAGGATTAGTGACTTGACTACTCCAAAATGGAATATTATAATGTAATACAAAACTATAAATGATCTAGAGCTAAACTGAGAGGATTAAGCTAGAATGGATGCGAACAACTAGTATTCTAAAATGATAATGCAAGAGTTATGCTATGAAATAATGCAAGAAAGAAAAAGAGATTTAAAAATGCCAGAGAGCTAAGAATGAAGTAAACTAAGAATGCAAGAGAGATATGAGAAATTAAGAATTCAAATTAGAAAGATTACTCTAATAATGCAACAAAACAAAAATGCAAATGATCAAGATTGCCAAGATGTAAGATGATCAAGATTGGGACCCTTGAGCCAAGGAAGAGCTTCATTTTAAAGGAATTGCCTGAAGAATGGAGGGTGGAGATAAAGAGGCAAAAAAATGTGTGATTGAGATGAAGAGGCAAAAGGAGAGTGAAGGAGATGCAAGGTTAGGTATAAATGAGTGGTGAGGATGTAATGTCCCCTCTCTTGAAGAGAATTTAATAAATAAATCATAATATTAAGTTGTGACGATAATTAAATATCTAGTAATAATAATTATATAAGTGATTAACAATAAATAATAATTAAATATAATATGATTAATATCTACAATTAGATAAGTTTAAATTAAATACTAATAAGATGATATTAAATAAAGAAATAGATAATAAATAAATAAATGAATAATAAGTTAATAGACAAATAAATGATAATAAATATAATTTATTATTAAATTCATTCTATAATGAAACCTAGACTATTATAATAATAATTGAGTCTATAGAATTAATATATATATATAGTCTAATAAATAATAATTAATAATTATAGAGGCATATCACTAACATCTAAAGGTCGCAACCCTTCAACATGCCAATGTATATAATGGATATCAAATCCATTCCTTGGGGATTTTAGATATATGGAGAGAAAATGAATAAAAATGAGAAGAATAATAATTAAAAGGGATTATTCAAATTTCAAGAGAACAAGAAAAGAAATGTAGGAGAAAATCAAGGAGGAAATATAGGAGAAGATCAAGGAGGAAATGTGGGGAAATATTTAAAGGAAAGAAATATTGAATAAGCTGAAAATAAAGACATGAAGAAGGAAAACAACAAAATATTATAAAAGAAAAAAATTCTATAACAAAGAGAGATTAGAAAAAGTAATAAGAAGAGGGCATATACATGGGACAAGAAAAAGAATAAAGAATCGATACTATTAAGGTATGAAAAGTCATTCCCTTTTTAATAAGTATGGATATATTATATGAATATGAATTAATATTGTTATATATAAATATAAAATTAGTATTATTATAAAAGGAATTCATTTCACATAGTAATTATTAAAGTGTATATATGTAAATCAATAATTAATAGATATGTATTATAATTATAATTTTATATATAATTATTAAATAATTATAATAAGGAAAACTAATTAATAAGTAATCATAATAAAGAAAATGTATTAAGTGATATATATATATATATATATATATATATATATATATATATATATATATATATATATATATATATATATATATATATATATATATATATATATATATATATATATATATATATATATATATATATATCCGGGTTAATCATTCAAAAACTTACATGGTCAATTGTGAATTGGTCGACTAGTGAAGTTCAATTGTTCTCATTAAGCCCACCAAAGTTCAAATCTCGTAAAGACATCTGATAAGGGATGAGGTCAGGATCGTGCCCTGGGTGAATTTGGCGGAATGGAAACCCCTCAATCCTTGGCTCTCAGCCAAAGAGAACAAACTATTCTTAAAAAAAAAACTAAAAAAAAAACTTACATGATATAAAAGAACATAATTTCATTTAAATTCATAAATAGTATTTCATTTCATATTTATAAATGATAATTCATTAATTATTGACAGAGTAATTTTTTTATCAAAAGTAATTATTAACAAAATAATGGAAAATAAATCTCAAGGGGGATTAAGACCTCCACTAAGCCAGTGTACACTGATGACCCACATATGCATATGTACTAAGCCTTGGATAGAGAAAACCTCTTCCAAAAAGAGGAATGGACCAATCGTCGGCCTATAAGCCCTGAGTGCTATGCTCCAGTGGATGATGGCAAGATTGGGCCAAGGACTATAAAAGATCCTTATAAGGTCATGAGCTCGACCTGGCAGACTTTGCTCAGGAAGTCTCTAAGGATGCACTCTAGAGGATGACAAAAAGATCTAATCAAAGGACACAAGGGACCTTATTAAGGTTATGAGCCTGACCTGGTAGACTTCCTTTTGGAGGGGTTAGCAGTTGGGGTAGATAGTTAATTAATTAGTTATTTATTCATATTTATTTGTCCATATTATTTTGCTAACATATTTCTTGCAAGTTCATTCTTAAGGAAACAAATTTAGAAATACTAGGGCATTACAGTGGTATCAGAGCATGATCTTGCCATCCTATAGGGTGCAGATTAAACAAATCTGCATAAAAGAACAAAGATTGATCAGGTAAAGAATCAAGGAACGAGATTCATGAGTCAAGAACATAGTGATGAAATACATCTTTCCTAACACCATGCCTATTAGAGGGGTTGGTTAAATGTGTAACAATTTTTGCATTATGTGTATTCATCACGTATGCTCTGTGTCTTCATGCATTAATGTAACTTCTTTGTGTCTTCATACATTCATATGTATACTTTGTGTTCAAATACATACCTCATGTGTGACTCTATTTTTAGACAAATAGAAAGGAGTAATAGATTCATTATAAGTAGAAACTTGAATTGGTCATATAAGGAATAACCCACATATGAATTAAAGGTGAGTTAGAGAGGGAAAGCACCTAAGGGGCTGCATATAAGGAGAATATGTGGATATGATCCATGTTCTTCCTATGAGCCCTTTAGGTACTCTTGGCCCTTATTCTAACCACCCAAGACTTGATAACTACAATCATATCCTTCGTAAGATGAGATGAGTTTGGGAGGGCAAGCACCCAAGGGGGTTCAGTTAAGAAGAAAACATGGATTATGTTCCAGGTTCTTGATGCAAGGTAGGGGCCAAGAGGGGCCAAAGGAATGGCACACCCTAATGATCCAAACCTGCTCAACACAATGCGGAAGCCAACAAATACAACAGTGAGAGAGAGAATGCCAAATCTTTCATATATTTTGATCAAATATAATCATACATGCCAGGCTGTAAGGCCTTCCCAGTTTTGGCTAGATATTACAATGAAACTTGGAAGTCCTCAAACATGTGAGGATTTTTTACCATCTTCAATTCTAATGACTACCATCTTCTTACTCTAAAACTACCTTCAACCCTAAACCAACAACTACATTTATACAAGAGTCTACCGAACTGAGTCAACTTTTGGATCCATAATCAATGGAAGGAACTATTAGATGTAGGACCACACACCTCCTAATGAAAGATTCCATCAATAAATCTATGACCCATAATAAATGCACAAGTCAGCCCAACAAGAACTCAAAATAAACTACTCAGCAAACAAGGATGACCGAGCAACAGACAAGCAACGTCAAGTGCCAGTGAAACAATCGACCACCCAAGAGATGACCGACCTCGCTTGATAACCAAAGGAAACTAACCAACTACTGACCAACTCAGTCAAAGAAGAAACCGAGCCACATAAAACTTCAAACATAGTTTTGGTGACACTGGATTGCCAAGGACCCAAGATGCTCCTACATCAGACACCTGGGGTTATTTTGAAATGATTCTCAAAATCATTTAGTAGGTATGATCCGAGCTGTATCCAACTCAAACTGTGAAATCCAAGAACTATCTTCCATTGGTCTATTCTTCCACTTTACCAGATATTCCATATACTATTTTCCTCTTGTGCTTTTGCCAACTCTTTCTTTCAAAATCTATTCCACTTCTTCATTCTACTTCTTAGGATATTCTATCGATACTATCATTTCTTCATCAGATTCATCATACTCATACAAATCAGCAATATTGAAAATAGGTGATATGTCCATATCATTAGGTAACTCAACCTC
Source organism: Chamaecyparis obtusa (assembly GCA_027943335.1). Lineage (NCBI taxonomy): Eukaryota > Viridiplantae > Streptophyta > Pinopsida > Cupressales > Cupressaceae > Chamaecyparis > Chamaecyparis obtusa. The sequence goes on from BSBK01012686.1 coordinate 96,523, forward strand.
ATAAGCATTTCCACTGTCAAATTTCTTCAAAATCTTGCAAGGTCCAAATTTCTTCATCTTCAGCTTTCCATATGTGCCAATAGGAAATCGACCTTTCTTCAAATGAACCAACACTTCATCACAACATCAAAAGTCTTATGTCTTCTTGATCTATCAACTCTATCTTTGTATTTCTGATTACTCTCTTCTAACTTTAGCTTCACATCTTCATGCAATGTCTTCATGTATTTAGCAAATTTCACTCCTTTAGCACTTCTTTTATTCTCATCATCAATGTCTCTCAAATCTGATATTCCTCTCGGTTGTGTGTCATTCACAATCTCAAATGGTGTTTTTCAAGTACTTCTATTCACTAAATTATTGTATGCAAACTCTACTTGTGCTAACACACAATCCCAACAACTCGGTCTGTCTCCAACTAAGCATCTTAAAAGATTACCCAAACTTTTGTTCACAACTTCAGTCTGTCCATCAGTTTGTGGGTGAAATGTAGAACTATACTTCAACTTAGTGCCAAACTTTTTCCAAAGGGTCTTCCAAAAGTATCCAACAAATTTACTATCTCGGTCAGAGATAATACTCCTTGGTAACCCATGTAATCTCACAATTTCTTTGAAGAAAAGATCTGCTACATGTATTGCATCTGATGTCTTTCTACAAGGTATAAAATGTGCCATCTTAGAAAATCTATCCACAACCACAAATATAGAATCATTACCTCTTACTATCTTTGGTAAGCCAAGAACAAAATCCATGCTGATGTCAACCCAAGGTTTCTTAGGTACAATAATCGGTACATACAAACTAGTATTCTGACTTTCTCCTTTTGCAACTTGACAAATTCCACAACTTTTCAAAAATTCCTGAACATATTTATACAACTGCAGCCAAAAGTACTTCTCCTTCAATAAATTCCATGTTTTATCAATGCCAAAATGTCTAGCCAAACCACTACTATGTTTCTCTTTTATCAAATTAGTTCTCATTATTCCTCTTGGTATACATAACTAAATACCTTTGAACAACATACCTTCCTAAATAAAATATTCATCCCATTTGGTATCATGTTGATCTTGTATAGGTGCTCTGCACTTTCTCCATGGCTTAGAAAAATTAGGACCATTTTCATAAGAATCCTTCATCTCATCAAAATGAAGAACTTGAATTTTCATCTCTGTCATCAAAGATCTTCTACTCAATGCATTAGCAACTCGGTTAGTGACTCCACTCTTATGTTTTATCACAAATGTATAACTCTGCAGATACTCAACCCACTTCATATGTCTCTGATTCAACTTATTCTGACTACCCAAATACTATAAAGCCTTATGATCAGTATACACCACAAATTCACTCAGTATCAAATAATGTCTCCATTTCTTCAGTGCTTGAACAATAGCATATAACTCTTGATCATACACAAAATATTTCCTTCTAGCATCATTCAACTTTTCACTAAAGAAAGTGACAAGTTTACCTTCTTGACTCAACACAACTCCAATTGCACTTCCACTTGCATCACATTCTATTTGAAATACTTTACTGAAATTAGGTAATGCTAAAATAGGTAATTCAACAACTTTCTACTTTAGAGTCTCAAAACTTTGATTAGCTCCATGTGTCCACTTGAATACTCTTTTGTCTCCTCTCATAGTCTCAGTCATAGCATTACAAATTGCACTAGAATTTCTAATGAACTTCTTGTAAAAACTTGCCAGTCCATGAAATGATCTTACCTCACTAGCATTTTTAGGTGTAGGCCAATTCAGAATAGCTTCAACCTTTTTAGGATCCATCTTCAAACCATCAGCAGAAATAACAAATCCGACGTACACAATCTCTTCTTTCATAAATGAACACTTTTTCAGATTTATCAACAACTTTTCCTCTTTCAATCTCTACAAAACTTGTCTAACATGCAACAAATGTTCTTCTCTGGTCTTACTAAATATCAGAACGTCATAAAGATATACAATCACAAATCTACCCAAGAATTTCTTTAGAACTTCATTCATCAGCCTCATAAAAGTACTCAGTGCATTAGTTAAACCAAAGGGCATAACCAACCACTCATACAAACCTTCTTTTGTGTTGAAAGTAGTCTTCCACTCATCACCTTCTCTGATTCTGATCTGATGATACCCACTTTTCAAATCAATCTTGGTGAAATACTTTGCTCCTGTCAAACTATCCATTATGTCATCCATTCTCGATATAGGAAACCTATACTTCACTATTATCTTGTTGATTGCTCTGGAATCAGTGCACATTCTCCATTCCTGATTCTTCTTCAGTGCTAATATAGGAGGTACAACACAAGGACTCAGACTTTCTCTAATCAAACCTTTCTCTAGCAACTCTTGAATTTGTCAGTTCAATTCCCAATTCTCGGTAGGTGTTAACTATTGAGGTGCCTTATTTGGTAAACTAGCTCCAGGGATTAGATCCATACAATGATCAATACTTCTTTTTAGTGGCAAACCATCAAGTACATTATCATAAATGATTTCACTATACTCAGTGAGTAGTTTGTCAATTTTCTCAGGGATGCTATCTTCTATTTTCTTACTCAGCTTATTAGGAATTATAGCAAAACATACATCATTCCTTTTCAAATCTTTCACAATCTTCCTTCCTTCCATCAAGCAAACTTTCAAAGATGTGCAAACATTACTAACAGGTTCTTCCATCAATGGTAACAAGATTTGTTTCTTTCCATCAGCCACAATAGTATACTTATGCAATCTCCATTCATATATAGCATGTCTATCATATTGCCAAGGTCTACCCTACAAAATATGACAACAATCCATAAACATGATATCACACAACACCTTATCATAGTATTTTCAAATCTTCAAATTCACATAACATTGTTCACTTACTAGGAGTGTATGATCATCTTTGATCCATGAAATCTGATAGGGTTTTAGATGTTCCAGTCTTTCCAACTAGAGTTTTGTGACCATCTCTTTAGATGCCAGATTCTCTGAGCTACCACTATCAATGATTACTTTCCAAACTTTATCAGAAACTCTACATCTAGTCTTGAACAAACTTTTCCTTACTGGATCTTCCTTTTTGCTTTCATTCCAAAGTGCTCTCCTCACCATCAGGTTACTTTCCTTCTCAGGTTCATTCAATGGCTCTTCTTGCACTAATGCATTTCTACTACTACCAGCCTTCCTAGTTACTTGTGTACATTCAAATGATCTATGTCCTTCTTCTCCATAGTTATAACAAGTTCCTTAAAAACTTCCTCTGCTATAACCACCTCAGTAGCTATTGCCTCTACCTCTAGATGAACTTTCACCTTTCCACTCAGTCTTGCCTTTGTCCAGATTTATCTTTTCAGGTTCAGATCTACCAGTTTCACCATTAGATCTACCTCTTCCTCTAGGGAATCTACCACCTCAACCTCTCTGTCTTTTTTCATGTCTCTTGTTCAATTTCTCCTTGGCTTTCAAAGCAAATTGATAAGCCTCTTCAATGCTTTCCAACTTAACCAAGCTGATCTCCTCTTGGATGGAAACCCTCAAACCATTCAGGTATCTATCAATTCTTTCCACATCATCTTCATCATATCTAGATCTGATATCCAATCTATAGAATTCCTCAGTATACTCTTTTATCGAGCTATCTTTCTGCTTCAAGCTTTGCATTCACTAAACTAGCTTAATCTGATAATCACAGGGTAAGAATTTTCCTTTCAATTTATTAACCATCTTGTTCCATACCTTGATTTTGTCTTTGCCCTTCCTTTTTCTATCCAATTGAAAATGTTCCCACCAAAGGGATACATGACTTTTCAACTTAGTGCTTGCAATCTTCACCTTCTTATCTTCAGGAATGTTCTCATATTCAAAATACTTTTCCATCTTAGTGATCCAGTCCACCAATTCATCAAAATCTAATTTTCCACTATATTCAGGAGGATTGAAATGTGGTGTAGACTTCAAACTTGTCAAGGCCTTCAAAAATCTTTCTTCACCTTGACCCATAATAGGTGCAGGTTCTGCATTCGCCTGTTCTTCTTCAACTTCATCATCACTAACATCTTCAAGATGTCTCCTCTTCTTTGGGCTGTCTCAACTACCTCCAATCTAGAAGCAATCTGTCTTAGCATATCTACCAATCCTGGATCTGTATCTCACCTCCCACGAACCATCTTGACAACCCTCTGCAATTGCAGGTTAGATCACAATCCTCCACCCCACAAAAAATCAACTAGGGCTTCAAGAGGAACCAACAAACCTAGATTCGTAGACCTAGATCAAGATCTAACCTTGCTCTAATACCACTTGATGCAAGGTAGGGGCCAAGAGGGGCCAAAGGAATGGCACACCCTAATGATCCAAGCCTACTCAACACAATGTGGAAGCCAACAAACACAAAAGTGAGAGAGAGAATGCCAGATCTTTCATATATTTTGATCAAATAGAACCATACATGTCAGGTTGTAAGGCCTTCCCAGTTTTAGCCAAATATTACAATGAAACTTAGAAGTCCTCAAACATGTGAGGATTTGTTACCATCTTCAATTCTAATGACTACCATCTTCTTACTCTAAAACTACCTTCAACCCTAAACCAACAACTACATTTATACAAGAGTCTACTGAACTGAGTCAGCCTTCAGATCCATAATCAACAGAAGGAATGGTTAGATCTAGGACCACACACCTCCCAATGAAAGATTCTATTAATAAATCTGCAACCCATAATAAATGCACAAGTCAGCCCAACAAGAACTCAAAATAAACTACTTGACAAATAAGATTGACTGAGCAACAGACAAGCAACGCCGAGCACTAGTGAAACAACCGACTGCCCAGGAGATGACTGACCTCGCTTGGTAACCAAAGGAAACTGACTAGCTACTAACCAACTCAGTCAAAGAAGAAACCAAGCAATACAGAAAACTTCAAACATATTTTTGGTGACACAGGATTGCCAAGGACCCAAGATGCTCCTGCATCAATTCTACCTAGAACTCCTTCAGTCATCTTGATCCTTATGCTAACCATCAAAGTTCTAATGATTGACACTATCTAAACATGATAAATAATCATCTTAACTCTTGATTAGAATAAATATTGAAATCTAATATGCTATAATTATTAACTTTGTTAATGTCGGTTTCTCTTTATTACTAGAAGACAAGTAGAGACATTACAGTGGTATCATCTAAAGGTACATCTTGGTTATAAGAGGTGAAATAAATATGAAAATATTCAATTGCTTGAGGACAAGAAATTTTGGGAAGGGTGGACTGTAATGTCCCCTCTCCTGAAGAGAATTTAATAAATAAATCATAATATTAAGTTATGACGATAATTAAATGCCTAGTAATAATAATTATATAAGTGATTAATAATAAATAATAATTAAATATAATATGATTAATATCTACAATTAGATAAATTTAAATTAAATAGTAATATGACGATATTAAATATAGAAATAGATAATGAACAAATAAATGAATAATAAGTTAATAGACAAATAAATGATAATAAATATAATTTATTATTAAATTCATTCTATAATAAAACCTAGACTATTATAATAATAATTGAGTCTATAGAATTAATATAAATATATTTAGTCTAATGAATAATAATAAAATGTAATTATAATATAAATAATGATATTAATAATCATTGTAAATGGTAATTTTTTGAATTAACTATAAGGAAATCAAAAATCAAAAAGATACAATGAGAGTTTTAATAGGGGAGGCCCATCCTCACCCACACAAGTTCATGAAGAGATTTACAAATAGTTACAGTGAAAAGAAGATAACATATTAGGTAAGAACATCATTATTGTCATCAATCTAGGTGGTCCAGCCCTCAGGTCCTTCCATCTAGACAATACTTTTCTTGTCTTGGATTTGTTGTAGCATTGCAATCTGTCTATCAGTGGCATTCTTGCTACTAGTGATCTCTTTGGTGAGTTTTTTCAGATTTTCTTGAAAGTCGATAAAATTATCAATGTGATTCCTCCAATCATATTTGTCTTTTAGCTTATACACAAACATTGTAGCATGTCTCATCCGAAGGAACCTTCTAAGTTTCTTCTTCTCCAAGGTCATGTTCACGTTAACCTGTGAGGAAATTTTAATGTATGTGAGTTTTTGAAAAAACTCGGTAAGGGATCTAGGGGAGTCTTGATACCTCTCTTCATTTTTGGATTTCCAAAGCTACCAAAGGATGTTAGAAGAAAGCATATGCCAAAAAATATTCATATCACTTTTAACATTATCAATAAAACCAATGATAATTTCAAAAGTAGTAACAACCATAGGAGAGTAAATACCAAACATTTGCCAGATGCTTTTGGCAAAAGCATAATCAAAAAAGATGTGTCTACTAGTTTCCAGGCTCCCACAAAAAGAGCAAATAGAATTGTTGTTTTGATCTTTTATAATAGGAAATTTGTCAAGAAGCAGCAACCATTTAAAGCACTTGATTTTAGGTTCAATAGGAGACTTCCCAAGTCTGTCTAGATGTTTATGTTTTTTCCAATCATTATCATCAAGGTTAGAGTACTAGAGTTTGTTGATATGACCAGAAATGTTATTATTAACAAAAATAATTTTATAAATGTTTTTAGCTTTTAATCTTTCCAGAATGGTACCATCCGACCACTTCATCTTGAGAAATCTTTGAGAGTCAACATGGCAACAAGTAGGTAGATCTTTGATGGCCTTCACAATCATGTTATAGGTCTTCTTTTGAGAAGGAGGAATATTGTATTGAGAATTGATTTCCTCCCAACTAATAAGTCTATCATTCTCAAAAAGAGATATGAATTGAGAAATTCCCAGATTGTTCCAGTGCTTGGCAGAGCAGCCTTGGGAGAGGGCGAGGGGTTTACCAGCAATGTGCAGATTCCACCTAATGGATCATTCACCATATAGGAGATTTTGATAAAAGAAGGTTCTAATAGTAATGAAATTTTTAGTATGCTCCCAAGCTTTCCAAATAGTTTTAAAGACCGAGGAACCTTGCACAAGAATAGGGAAGTTACCCATAATGATATCACAGAAGAGGATGTTCTTCCAGGTTTTAGCTTTTTAAGGGATCCCTCTTTCTATGTTGCATCTAATAAGGACCTTCCAAGGTTCTTCACCCTCCAGTGAGTGAAAGATCCATTTGGTGGCTAAAGCAGTGCCTTGGGTTCTAAGATCCTTTAGGCCCAATCCCCCAAGGAGCTTATCGGTCTGGCACCAGGCCCACTTAATAGCATGAAACTTTTTACTACCTTTACCATCAAACCAAAGAAAGTTTCTAATGGTCTTCTGAATCTCCAAAAATTGATAATTATTAAACATCCAGGAAGAAGAGTAGTAAACATTGTAGGAGGAAATAATTTTTTGACAAACCTGGACTCTGCCAGCAAGAGAGAGGGATCTGTTATGCCACTTGTTAAGCTTATTAAAGATCTTATTCTTGACCCATAGACACATATCCTTAAGGGAAGGATCAATGGAGAAAAGGATGCCTAGGTAGCACACAATCTTTTGAGGCCCTCCCCAAAGGAAACCAAATTTAGCAAACTAGTCAGGGGGTTGCTCAGACCAACCGAGACAAATGGATTTGGTTTAAGAGATACGGGAGCCAAAGAAAGAGAAGAAGGTGTTAAAATTAGCTTGGAGGGAATCAAAATTAGCCTCATTAACTTCAAAAAATAAAGAGGTATCATCAGCAAATTAATAGTTAATGAGCTCATCATTATTGGGAAGGGTTATACCTTTAACAACAGGGGAGAGGGAATTGTCCTTGAGAATGTAAGATAAGGCATCAGAAGCTATGACAAAGAGGGCAAGGGCCAAGGGGAAACCTTGTCTAATGGATCTACCAAGAGGAAAGGGGGCAGAGAGGGAACCATTGACCTCAACCTGAGCTGAGGCATCTTTGAGAAGGATCTTAACAAAATTGCAGAATAGAGGGGGGAAGCCAAAAGCTTCAAGCATCATGAGGATGAAGTCCCATTCAATATGGTCATAAGCCTTTTCAAAATCAAGGAGTAGCATAGTGGAATTTTGATTAGAGTGCTTGGACCAATTCATGGCTTCCCAGCTAGTAATAAGATTTTCAAGAATATAATGACCTTTGATGAAGCCAGTTTGAGTGGAATTGACAAACTTGGGGAGAATAGATTCAAGTCTTAGAGCCATAATCTTGGCAAGGATTTTATAAGAGATATTAAGGATGGTAATAGGCCTCTAGTTTTTAAGGAGGGCCCTGTCTCCATCCTTGGGGATAAGTTTGATGATGCCTCTGTTGATGAGGCAACCAAGAGTACCTTTGTTATAGGCATCGGAGTAAAGATCATAAAGATCCTTGCAAATCTAGTCTAGATTAGATTTATAGAATTCACTAGAAAGACCATCCGAGCTAGGGGCCTTGTCATTCTTCATAAACTTAATAGCCTTTTCAATTTCTTCCAGAAATATATTTTGATTAAGAAGATGTTTGTCATGGATGGATAAAATGTTGGGGATGAAATTTTTATATCCAAGTCTGAGCATCTTAGAATCAGTAGAGTCCTCAGAAGAAAATAGGTTACTATAAAAATTTGCAAAGGCTTCTTTTATCCCCTCTTCCTGAGTGATCTCTTGATTATCCACAAGAATTATAGTAATAGATTCATTAGCTTGTTTTTGTTTGAGCAGATTGAAAAAGAATTTAGAGCCTATGTCACCATTTTGGATCCAATGAGCCTGAGATCTGATCTTGGCTCCCTTGATTTTGATTTGTTGATGGTTCCTAAGGTTGTTTCGAGCTTGAAAAACTTGTGAGCAAAGAGTGATATCTTGGGGATTAGTTTGGAGATTAGCTTCAGCAGATTGAAATCTAGCAGAGAGAATTTTTTCTGAGTATCTGTAATCCTTAGCCTTCTTCTGACCAATGGTCTTAAGAAGGTTATGCCAAGCATAAATATTCTAGTTCCATAAGTCAATAGGAGAAAGGGAAAGGAGGGGTTTTGGGTTAATAATTCTAATGAGATGAATGGCAGCAAGAAAATCTTTATCCTGTAGAAGAGAATTGTTGAGAATGAATTTGGGGTTAGCAGCCTTCTGAAGACCAGGGGAATTTTTAAGTCTAATATAGGAAGATATGGGATGGTGGTCAGATAGAGAGGTGGGGGAAATAGTGACCATATTCCCACAGTTGTCAAGGAGGAAAGAAAAATAATTTTTATTGGCATAAAATCTGTCAAGTCTGGCATAAATTCTAGAGGGACTTTGTTGAAAGTTGCACCATGTCTGCCAAATGCCATTGTGATTATCATAGTTACAGTTAGCGGATCAAAAGGAGTTTAGAAGACTTCATTCTATTCCAGTGAAGTCTTTCTTGGTCCTTCCAAGCGAAGGGAAGCCCTCTAGCTTTGTCTTCCTATTCTTCAATCATATTGAAATCACCCCCAATAATCCAGGGGATATTGGGAAGTTCAAAGAGCCAGTCCTAGAGGCTCACCCGATCTTTGTAATCATTGGAGGTGTAAATGGGATAGATACAAAAGGGGATAGTATTAAAAGATAGGGTAGCCCAAACAACCCTATTTTAAGGGGAAACCCCTTTGTTAGTAATACAAGGAGCCCACTTAGGATCAATCAGGAGGCCCACTCCTCCTCTGCCTCTGTTGTGATTGGAAAGAAACTTAATAGCATCCTTCCAGATGAAGTTCAAATTACTTTCAAGCATAAAATCAATGGCTTTTAACTCTTGCATCATAAGAAAATCCATATGCATGATAGAATCTAAGAAACGCTTAACAACATACTTCCTATCTGGGGATTCAAGCCCCCTAACATTCCATGATATACAATTCATGATGAACTTTCTAATAAAGGGGGATGCTTAGGGTTTGTGGACCCAACATTATCCGTATTAGCAGAAGGCAAGCCATTCTTACCACTTGTGTGTTTATTTTTGGATCCTAAGGGTCGACCCCTTTTCTTTGATTGGGAGAGGAAAGACTTGTCATCCAATCCCTCATTGTCGGAGCTAGATTGCATCAAAACTTCCATGTCATCAACTTTGGATGGAGGCATTTTTGAATTAGGTGGCAAGGTGATGGGAGAGGCATGGGAAGCAAGATGACACTCAGAGGAAGAAATAGGTATTATCTCAAGAGTGAAGTCGTCATCAATTTCTTTGAAGACTTTTAGGGTGAAGCGGAGAGATGAGCTCTTATTCATATTGTTATCAAAGGGATTGAACTTTTGTGGGCAAGATGTGGAATCCAGAGTCGGCATAATAGCCAATGATAGAGACACAGGAGAAGCCCTAGGTTCGGAGTTGCACGGTGGGGTACCATTTCTCCTTCTATGCTTTTTCTTGACTACGGTTTGGAAACCATCCTGAGAATCTAGGTCTGGAATAATCTAAGAGGAAAATAATGATTGGGAGGAGATAACTATGGCCTATGAAGTGGCAGGAGTGACAAAATTTTCAAAAGCCAATGTTGGGGGGGGGGGGAGGCAAAGGAGGAGCTTGGGGAGCGGGGGAAGGAGCAGGAGGAGGTGGTTGAGATTTAGGGGGAGCCTTTCTAGAGAGAATCAGGTAGTCCTTCCTGAGGTGCCCTTCATTTTTATAGAGGAAGTATGCATTGAGTCCCCATAAAACTTCAAGAGGGTAGGAGAAGAATTCATCGCCAAGATTGATTTCCAAAGTAGCAGGGATTTCCAAACTTGGTTGGAGTGCAATCAAGGCTCTAGCATTCATGTGGGGCACCAGTCTGGTCATATCACCCATTCTTATGAGCTTTCCCAAAGGCTCAAGGAGATGGGGAAGAAATCTCCATAGAAAGGGTGACACATTCTTAACAATAATCCAATGAGGGGCTGAAAGAGTGAGGATTTCATCATGTATAGCTTTAGGTGTCTAGGCTAGGGGATGAAAGGAAGAAGTTCCTACCGTCCAGTATTGCTTCTTAAGAACAGCTTGTTGAGCCTTAGAATTATTAAAGAAAATAACAAATAAACCAGATTGTATTTGCCTACAAAAAGAAATATGATACCCAAGTTTCAAGTTCCAGTAGTTATGGAACCAGTCATCTAAAAATTTGTGTGAAGGGCATTTCTCAATGTCAACTGCAGCAAAGAATATAGCAGAATCCTTTAACCTTTTTTTTTCTTTAACTATTTCATTAACCATATTCAAATTAGGAGAAATGGAGAGGGGTCACAAGGCTTCCCTAGATTCCTTACCAGATCATTGCGCTTCATCCCTGATATGGAACCTAGCTCCAGCGCCAATGGTGAAAGCAAAGATAGCTTCGGAGAAGGACTTCAGTTTAGAGACCGAAGAACTAGGGTTATGCAAGATATTAGGATTGAGCTCCAAAGGAGCCCTAGTGGCCTGCGAGGCCATAGGTATGGCCTCTGCCGAAGGGTAGGGATCAGACATTGCAATTAAAAGCTAGAAAAGGAGAAAGCACACCTAGCATAGGAAGAGGTGTGGCCACCGGTGGAAACCGGTGAGAAGAGCAGAGAACACGATGGCCAAAAATGCAGCACGAACACCGAAAAAATGCAGAGCAAAATCTAAAATCAAATCCTCCTCGCCCATGTCATTGTAAATGGTAATTCAAATAAATTATAAATAAATAATAATTAATAATTATAGAGACATATCTCTAACATCTAAAGGCCGCAACCCTTCAACATGCCAATGTATATAATGGATATCAAATCCATTCCTTCCGGATTTCAAATATATGGAGAGTAAATGAATAAAAAGGAGAAGAATAATAATAAAAAGGGATTATTCAAATTTCAAAAAAATAAGAAAAGAAATCTAGGAGAAAATCAAGGAGGAAATATAGGAGAAGATCAAGGAGGAAATGTAGGGAAATATTTAAAGGAAAGAAATATTGAATAAGCTAAAAATAAAGACATGAAGAAGGCAAACAACAAAATATTATAAAGGAAAAAAATGCTATAACAAAGAGAGATTAGAAAAAGTAACAAGTGACATAGTGGCTAGTACTTGCCCTTAATATTGTAATAAAATAATAAATATAGAACAATACTTTAATTCTAGTGGTAATGGATAGAACAATAGTTGGAATAAATTAATTGTTAGCATATTAGTATGAAAGTGAGAATTATAAGTTTGAAATTATATAAGTTATTTAGAAATATAAGTAGACAATGTTATATGAATTATATATAGTACATTATAATTTATTTTAAACATGTATATTGAATGAAGATTAATATTTGTTTTAAAGAAAAATATCATCAATTTGATTTAATAAAATCTTAATTACTAATTAAAAATATATCAAATAATATTTTCAAAAAATATTTATAAAAATTAGAAATAGAAGTAGACAACGTAAGATGAATTATATATACTACAAGATAATTTCGTAAAATCCACAACAAATTTTAAAATGTATATTTAAGGAAGATTAATATTTGTTTCAAATAAAAATATCATCAATTTGATTTATTAAAAACTTAATTACTAATAAAAATATATCAAATAATATTTTTTAAAAATACTCATAAAAATAATAAATAATAAATATAAAATAAAAATAATAATTACTATATAAAATAAATTAAAAATACAAAAAAAAAAAATCAACTAAATAAAATAGGAAAAAAATAATTATGAACCAGTACATTTATGCAATATAGCTAAAAAGGTGGCATATCGCGAGAATTTAATCACTAGTTAAAGTAGGAAATGCAAAAATCATTACAATAGTACATAACCTACCGGCAAGTACTAATAAGTCCCTAGAAACTTAACAATATCAAAAAATATTATTAAAAAGTATTGATTATTATTAAATAAAGGGTTTGTTAGGGAAGCTTCTTATTGGATTTGTATGCTCTTTATATTCTTGAATATTTATGATTATATTCTTGATTCATTTCTAATTGGTAAAAGTTAAGGTTTAATCATTCTTCATTCTTAGAAATTGCAATTTAATTTGAAGATATGTATATTGGATATATTACTTCTATTCATTTTCTTAATTCTCAATACTTTTATCTTATCATTTCTATAAATATAATTAAATTTTTCACAAATCATAAATTCTTATTCATTTTTAAAATTCAAGATTTAAAGATCAAATCATCTTAAAATATTTTAATATAATACAAAGGAACATACATTATGATATCTTTGCTAAAACTTTCATGAATCGTCTCTTGTTTTATTTCCAAACATTTCAATTTAAAGATTAAATTGTTCTTCATATATTTCAATATTAAAAAATTTAAAATTTGCTATACAGTGCAACACAAAACATATTCCTATCATATTTCGTATAAACAAAAAAGAAATGCTTACCGTTACGAATGAAGGAAAGTGGATGGAAAATAGAATTGAAAACATGGTTCACTAGGTATCGGTTATAGACGCGGACTTTTTGGAAGAAGCAGAAATAGATTTAGGTCAAAAAAGAGGGTTTATAGTTTATATATGGGGGTTTGCATACTTTTTTGAAGAAGTAGAAATAGATTTAGATCAGAAAAAAATCTCTTTAGGGAGAAATTTTTGGAGATGAGCGCAGCTTGTGGGGTATTATAAGCTTCGCCATATTGGGGAATTAACTTATTGCCAGTAGAAAGTAATAAAATTACAAAAGTTAGAAAAGTGGGCAAACTAGGGACTTCAAAGCCTGTTGAGTTGGGTGTCTATATTTCATTAGAGTTTATTGAGAGTGATTGCCAAAATGATGGAATCATTGCAAATAAGAATGTGGGTCTCCCTTAATCGCCATTTGTCCTACAATCACTGTACAAAAGTCCAATATCTCTATTTCAAGCACCAAAAGAATATCTCGTAAAATTAAACCACAGTTTTCCCTAGTTTTCTCTAGATTGAAAGAGGGAAAAAAAATATATGTAAATGGCAATGCACAGTAAATTCACTGAAGAGAAAAGGAAAAGGACAATAAATCCTTATAAGTTGAAGTGAAAATATGTAAAATGACTGGGAATTTTTTATGCACTGCACAAAAAATGTTAATAAAATGATAGAATAATGGTCACAAGCAAGATGAAGTTTTCATAAATGAGAACCAGTATAAATAAAGAAAATAGCGATAATATGTGCACGATAACTACAATATGGGCATGATAGCTACATTATAGGCACGAGAGTTGAAGAAGTTCAACATGTGAAACAACAAACAGTAGTGGCCCAAAAAAAAGATAGAAGGAAGATTATTTGGCAACAAGATAGGGGTCAACACCAATGCTTCAACAAACACGGAGATATTATGGATTATGGGCTAAAACAACTCTTATAAAATATTATGTTTTACAATCCTAAAAATCCATGTATAAGAGTTGAAAGGATTCAACCAATAAAATAATAGAAAATTAATTTGTAGAAGTTATAAAGATAAAAATCTTGCATCTATATCTTAAGAAATATGAAATTACTAATAAAATGTAATTTAGAATTAATTTTAATTGGTCCAAAAGTCATTTAATCGCTAGTACTTAGCCTACCGACAAGTACTAATAAAAAGAGGACATATACGTAGGACAAGAAAAGGAATAAAGAATCAATACTATTAAGGATGAAAAGTCATTCCCTTTTAAATAAGTATGGATATATTATATGAATATGAATTAATATGGTTATATATAAATATGAAAGTAGTATTATTATAAAAGGAATTCATTTCACATAGTAATTATTAAAGTGTATAGATGTAAATCAATAATTAATAGATATGTATTATAAATATAATTTTATATATAATTATTAAATAATTATAATAAGGAAAAATAAGTAATAAGTAATCATAATAAAGAAAATGTATTAAGTCATATATATATTAAAGAAAATGTATTAAGGCTAACTTATCAGCACAACTGAATTTCAGTATTTCTAATTAAAAATTAATTTTGGTCAAACATATGGTCTAGCAAGATTCATTCTAGCTAAGTTAGATAAGTTCTTTAACTTTTCCAATTGGAAATATCTATTAAATGCATGATTTATACCACTTTGGGTCCGATTTCCATAAAAATAAAATTATTTCAGAAAAGTGGTGTTTCAATTTAACTCCTAATATTTTTAATGATATTTTTTAAACAATAAAAAAATACCCTTTTGTAGAGATCAAAGTTAAGAATATTCTCATATAGATTTTATAGTGTTTTAATTAGACATAGTTTATTGTAATTAAAAAATATTACAAGTAGATATTTTAACAGTCAAGGAGATGTTGATTCGGAGAAAGAAAAAAATAGTAAATCATATTAAATAAATTTGAAAAATATATGGTGCACTAGAGGAGAGAGTCCTCTTCAAGAATACATATTTCTTTTCTTGATTGGGATAGATTTGTTATAAAAAATATGTTGCGAGATGAAAACTGTCGATTTCAGTGAGTTGGAATTTGAATTGTTATAAAAGAGAAAATATAGGTCAGAAACTAATTTTTATTTCTTCATGCACTAGCTATATATGTCATCTATCACATATTTTGAAATTAGGGGAAAAAATGTTTATTTACATTTTATTTTTTTGGTGGGAACTAGATCACTAATTTTCAACATTTTTCAGCAATTGAAAAATCGTCCTTAAAAATTAAAAAAATATATCAACTATTATTCAAAAAAATTATTAAAAATATTAATCATAAACTTCATCCATTTTATCACATTTAATTAGTTTACATCATCTTCAAATTCCAAACATAAATGTCATTTTTATACTATTGAAGTTGAACAACTTTGATTTTGTTAGCCTTTTCCTTTGTAAAAGGGTGACAGTTTATTGTACTTTTACCAAGCAGTCAATACACATTTGGCTAGTCATTTCAAATTGACTAAGGAAATGTGCCCAAAGGCACAGGAAGAGATAGATAAAATGTCTAACATCCCATATTCATCAACTGTTGGCAATCTAATGTATGCAATGGTATGCACACGACCAGATATTTCTCATGCAGTGGGAGTTGTTAGCAGGTATATGAGCAATCCGATTATGGAACATTGGAATGTTGTCAAATGGATACTTCGATATTTGAGAGGTACTACTACAAAGGCATTATGTTTCAAAGGATCTAGTTCTACTCTGAGTGGATTTCATGTTGACTCTGATCCGGAAGGAGATATTGATATAAGGAGGAGTTCTATAGGTTATGTTTTCATTGTAGGGAGTACTGCAGTCTGTTGGATTTCTAGATTGCAGAAGGTTACTGCACTTTCAACTACTGAAGCTAAGTATGTATTTGCTACGGAAGCCAACAAGGAGATTATTTGGTTACAATGTTTTCTAGAGGAATTGGGTCAGAAGAAGGAAGATCGTCTATTGTACAATGTTAGCCAGAGTGTCATTCATCTTGCAAATAATTCTACTTTTCATTCAAGGACAAAGCACATATAGCTTAGGTACCATTTTATAAGGTCTGTTTTGGAGGATGGCCAATTACGACTTGAGAAGATTCACACAAGTGAAAATCTTGCAGACATGTTCATGAAGGAAGTCCCCAAGGAGAAGTTGGTTTCTTGCTCGACTTCTATTGGGCTTCATGAGTGATGATCATGGAGTTAATACACAACAAGGTCTTTTATCCAGTGCGAGTTTCACATACTGCATTGTCGTCTAGGTTCAGTCTCCAAGTGGGAGATTGTTGATATTGTGGTGACTAATCATGTTATAAGCAATTGAGATGCATAATATAAGTGATTTTAGAGGTTGCCTTAAAATGCATGTTATAAGTGATTAAGATGCATAATGCATTGTAATGTTGGTGTATGATTTTGTTGGATAATAAGAAAGGTTGGACGACTGTGTAGGTGGACGTAGCCTAGGTTTTGGGTGAACCATGTTAAATCTATGTGTTATCTATGTTCAGATTGTTTTCTTATTTTGTTTCTGCATATAACTGTTTATTCTTGTATTGTTTAGATCTGTCAATCCCTAACACTTTTGACCCATCCTCCCATCCAATTGGTTTACTTGATTTCACATTCAAAAGTTACCTTTCTGGGATCCCAAATGATTGCTAACCCCCCTAAGGAACAAGTCACCTTTCTTCCCTCTATTTTCCAAATGCCAAGTTTCCTACTTAATTTAGCATGTTATTCATTAGTTAGTTTAGTTTCTTGTAAAATTTCTATTTATGATTCTAAAAAATTTAGCTAATATTTAATTAATATTTGTTTGTTATGGGAATTTAAGCCCCTAACATTCCATGTAGAGAGTTTCATTTCTTTGTGGGAAGGAACTTCCCCTTCCCTACATGAAATAAATCATAAATTTTAATCTGATTCTCTGTTTCACCATCTATTTTTTCCAATTCATAAGTGGATTTTCTACCTCGCTTCTTTAGAATCTTCGCACAATTAGGAGAATTTATCCCAGGAATAGTGGAAGCAATACCAAGTTTATTACTATTGAGTGCATTGTTTTTTTTATCTGTAATAAGTAGTATAATATATTTATTAAAAGGTGTAGGAAATTACACAAAGGCATATTCTTTAGCCTTGACCATCATATAAACAACCATATCGATCTGCAAATCCAACCCCTCTAAATAACTATTAACACCACAAGGCAACTCATGACTACTTCAAAAAAGAATGACCCAATATCCAGGAGTAATTAACATCTTTATCCCCTATTTTACAAACACTCAACCACAAAACCAACTATGACCTCTAACAGGCCAAACCATGACGTAGACCTTTCAGAAAAGGCATCCATTTTATCAATGATATCTAATGTATAGACTTCTTCTAGAGACCTATTATTGTTTTTCATATATAATCTAATTTCATCTTCTTCAAAAACCTGATTAATACCCATCATATCATATATTGTTGCTAATTTCATAGGGATTTTTATTTTAGATTCTGATGTGGGTAAGACAATTTCAATCTTGTTGTTAACATGAAGAGTGCTAGGTTCAAAAGTATCTTTTTAAGTACTATCAGACACAGTATGATCTTTAGATTCATCTTGATTTTGACCTAATATGTTATCCTGTACCACTTCCAGATTAGAAGGATTAATATTATCCTAATTATCAATTAGTTTATGCATGCTTAATTGTCAGTTAATTGGGTTGAATTCTTCTTTTGAAAACTCATTATATGATTCATTTCAATTAGTTGAGTTATTATTTTCTTGGAGCTCATACCAAGATAATAGCTCATTTCTAGCTTCATCCTGCATTCCCATTATTTCATCTAATAATTTTTTGAGAAGATGCATCTTAGTTTCCATACTCCTAACAAGTTGTTCATGTTTTAGAAAATTTGTCAATTTAGAAACTATATCCGAGTTTGAGTTATTTGAATTATCACAAATCATTAGTTTTGACAAATTATTATTAATTTCAAGGTCCATCAAGGATGTATTAATACTTAGACTAGTTGTTTGTGTATTTTCAAGATAAATATTAAGGTTTTTATGATTATCGGTAAGTGGATCTAGGTTAATTAATGTCTCTTGTTCTTTATTTTCAAACAACTTGGTGGATTTTGGAGATTTTTTTATTATGTGAAATAGGGGTGGAGAGAAGATCAAAATTTTTAGGAAGGGATTTTTAGTCTCTTCCGAGGTAGCCTCATTATGAGGGTTATTTTCTACTATCTCCCTTTCTTCGATGTCAATATGTGGTACATTGACATTAGGTTGTGTTGTATCTGGGGGTTCATGAGATAAGAAAAGACCCCCTTTATTTGTGTTAAATTTGATGGTGGCATTATTTTCTGCAAGTGCTTGTGAGGTAGAATTGAGATTCTAGAGCAAAGATTTCTTGTTCACAAATTCATCTGATAATTTGGGATTGTTAAAAATTATATTGCTTTGAATTAAGCCATTATAGTGTTATCTCTATTGAGCATTTAAGGTTGTCACTTAGTATCAAAAGGATATCTTACATATCGGTCGATCAATTACATTGACCTGGTCGGTAACCAGAAGTAAGACAGAATAGTCGGTAAAGCTTATGCACCGAGCACTACACAGTTTACCGAGCACTAGTAGACACCGACACCGACAAACAGTAAACACCGAGCATCACAGTATACACCAAGAAGTTTACACAGTGTTTACCGATGATCACAGGAAACACCATAGTATTCTGAAATGGCACATTCTTCTATAAAAATGGTTACAACAGATCATAAAACGGTTTACCAAGATAGAGGAAGATTTATTGTAATAGATACTCATTAAATGTAATGTATATCTTATTGTAATAGTTGATCTAGGATATTTTACACCGTAGATCTTAGGGTTATGATTGTGTATTGTAACCTAATTTTGTTAAAGCAGCAAAAATAGAACACTATATATTTTGTGTATTTGCATCTTTTTGTAAGTAAGAACTGATATGAATCAAGGAGCACTTGAAGCAATTGTCTAACTTCAAGTCAATCAGTTTATAGAGAAGAATAGAGTACAGAGGTTATCAGATTAGCAGAATCAAAGAAGGTTACTGAGCAGATTCAGAGTAGAGATTCATCACAGTTAAGGTGATATTTTATGAGCACTTATAGATCTATTTCAGACAATTGAGTTGTCAACTAGCAGATAATTGCCTATTGTTTTCTGACAATTGTAATAGAGTTTTTGGATAAATCTATTAACTGAGTAGACTTAACAGTCTTATGTAAATCTCTTAACCAAGTGCACACTTCATTAGTGTTGTTAAAATCCTATAACTAGGTAGATCTAGCTGATCTAACATATTACTCCTAACAGGGTAAGATCACCAGAAGTGATCAAAACTTGTAGCCCTAACAAGCAAACCTTTTCTATCTGTAGTAGTGAAGAATTTGTGGGTGTCATCCCCACCACAGTTTTTACCTTCTAATAGGGGTTTCTGCGTTACCAAAATACTTGTGTTATGAGATTGTCATAATTGATTTCATGTTGTTTACTTCCATAAGTTAACTAGATGATTGATTCATGAAATTAGATTCAAGTTATTTTGGTCGGTTATCAAAGTTTATTGTTATCGATTTGAAAGGTTTACAAGTGAAGTTTTAGAAGACATTGATTCACCCCTCCCCTCTCAGTATCTATCTCTCCTAATTCCAACAATTGGTATCAGAGCTTTATTAGAAATTGATAGATTATGTGGGTGATGGATTTTATCTCAATAATTACCTCAGATAATTTTACCTTTTTGATGGCCACTTCTTGGCTAATTCTCTTTGCCAATTTATCATGTATCCTAGATTCTTCCCTTTCTTCAATTCTTTTATCTGCATCAATATTTGGGGCATTGATCTTCTCAGCAAGTGTATCAAGTTGATCTATGATGGGAGTATTCTCATCAATATTTACCTCAGGTACTACCTGTTGTAGAATATCCCTCACATCAGTTAATACTTCTTTATGTTTGTGTTCTTGCTTCAACTTTTCTTGTGCCACCTTCCTTGAGCATAACTCCCCATATTTACTTAGATCCTTAGGGCTTAGGGTCCTCGGGTCACATTCAGGTATAACTATTACTTCATCTATGGTGATTGGCCCTTTTCCTTTCTTCTTCTTCTTCTTTGGTGCGAGAGGTGACTTCTTCTCAATAACAACAATAGATTTATCTCTACTCTTTGGAGCATCCTTCCTTATTGACACATTTGCTTCCTTCTTCTACTCCTCAGTAACCATTGTCTCGGTTGAATGAGTGGGAGCCTCAGATGTAGTGTCAGGTGGGTTCACCTCGGTTGTGTTTGTTTCTTTTGTTTCCTTAGTTTTTGTAGATGGTGCCTCTATTTGGTTAGGCTCATTTGTATCTGTAGGTTGCTCAGGTTCTTGTGTCCCTATTGTATCCTTATTTTTCTTAGGATGTGAGTCATCAGGTTGTACTTGTGAAAGTATTTCAGCTACTTCTACAAGTACAGGAAGCTTACCTGGTAAAGATGTGAATACACTATCAGTGTTTAGTGCTTCATCTCAATTTGGTGCAATATACACATCTTCATCATCCTTATCATCAAGATCACCATTGGTGATGTCCTCGATGAGTACATCATCATTAGTTTTCTTGTGCAGTTGGATCTCGACTTGATCCAGTGCATCCTGTGATACATTTATTTCTTCCTTTTCTAAGTACATTTTGCTATGTATACTACATACTACTGAGAGCATGCACCGAGGGGGAGTACTTTGTACTTGGATAATTTTTTGGATATGTATATGATGGAGATATAAGGTATGTATAGAACATTTTGTCTATATACATTCGAAGTTTTTATACTAATGCCAAAGGGGGAGATTGTTATCTCTATTGAGCATTTAAGGTTGTCACTTAGTATCAAAAGGATATCTTACATATTGATTGGTCAATTACATTGAGTTGGTTGATAAATAGAAGCAAGACAAAATAGTTGGTAAAGCTTACACATCGAGCACTACATAGTTTACCGAGCACCAACAGACACCGACACCAATAGACAGTAAACATCAAGTGTCGTAGTATACACCAAATAGTTTACACAGTGTTTACCGATGATCACAGGAAACAGCATAGTATTCTGAAATGGCACATTCTTCTATGAAAATGGTTACAACAGATCATAAAATGGTTTACCAAGATTGAGGAACATTTATTGTAATAGATACTCATTAAATGTATGTATATCTTATTGTAATAGTTGATCTGGGATATTTTACACCATAGATCTTAGGGTTATGATTGTGTATTGTAACCTAATTTTGTTAAAGCAGCAAAAATAGAACACTATATATTTTGTGTGTTCACATCTTTTTGTAAGTAAGAATTGATATGAATCAAGGAGCACTTGAAGCAATTGTCTAACTTCAATTCAATCAGTTTACAGAGCAAAACAGAGTACAGAAGTTATCAGATTAGCAGAATGAAAGAAGGCTACTGAGTAGATTCAGAGAAAAGATTCATCATAGTTAAGGTGATATTTTTTGAGCACTTATAGATCTGTTTTAGACAATTGAGTTGTCAACTAGCAAATAATTGCCTATTTCTTTCTGACAATTGTAATAGAGTTTTTGGATAAATCTCTTAACCGAGTAGACTTAACAGTCTTATATAAATCTCTTAACCGAGTGCACACTTCATTAGTGTTGTTAAAATCCTATAACTAGGTAGATCTAGCTGATCTAACATATTACTCCTAACAAGGTAAGATCACTAGAAGTGATCAAAACTTGTATCCCTAACAGGCAAACCTTTTCTATCTGCAGTAGTGAAGAATTTGTGGGTGTCATTCCCACCATAGTTTTTACCTTCTAATAGGGGTTTCTGCATTACCAAAATACTTGTGTTATGAGATTGTCATAATTGATTTCATGTTGTTTACTTCCATAAGTTAACTAGATGATTGATTCATGAAATTAGATTCAAGTTATTTTGGTCGGTTATCAAAGTTTACTTTTATCGATTTGAAAGGTTTACAAGTAAAGTTTTAGAAGACACTGATTCACCCCTCCCCTCTCAGTATCTATCTCTCCTAATTCCAACATATAGGACTTCAGTCTGAGAATATAAAAAGATCTATTCATAATTATTTTAAATGGTTCTGATTTTAGCTTAGGGTTCTATTTTATAAAAATCTTAACATTGCTCAAGAGATTTTTCTTCCAAACTCTCAAAGCCCCCAAGCATGTCTCCTATTCTCGCCAGAATATGGCTCTAAAGTAATTCCATGGGGGAAATTAGGGATATTTATCCATTGATATGCTAGATAAAAGTTATTTTTGAATGGATCAAAGTTTTGAGTCCATTCAAAGAAACTTACCAGAAAACCCTTGCAGAATATTGGAGAACTAGATAGAAATCTAGATTTTAACATAATATTTTTACAATCGATAAGTAAAAAACCATTGTCTATGATAGAGATACTTACCTGGTCTCAAAAGGAGACTTTTGGCCATTCAAAAATGTGAAACCCAAAAATTTCATGTCCTTCCCATTTCACGTAGACCCCATGTTTTTTGCAATGTTCCCACAATCATTTAGAATAAATATTGCTAACAATTATGGTATTTGTGGTATTTTTGGGATAGGAATCATTATTTTTGGAATTAATCAATTGTCCTAGACTTCCTTTGATTCAGAGTTATTAAGATTCTTTAATGGCACAATCTTTATTTTTTTCATCCTTGGATGAGGGTTCATGGTGTGTTGTCTTGAAGGACCACATACCTTCACGAAAGGAATGTCAACATCAATTTTCCCCATGCTACTTTGTTTGCATCGATTATGAAAGAGGGGGATTTGGTTGCAAAAGGAATGACCCATAAACCTTTTTCCTTCTTTGAAGAATCATGGATGTGAACTTACACTAAAAGGCCTTGGTTCCTTTGACTGTGCACCATCTCCTAGTCATTGGACCCATTTCTTGTTCCATGCTTCGAAACCCTAAGGAATCCTGCTTTCTTGCTCGAATGTACAGATTTGGCTTGAAAAATACTTGAAGTTGGCTATCTTAGATTGTGATCTTTCTCCTGATGAGAGGAACCTATGGGGATCTATTGATTAGAGACATATTCTTGCTTATTTAAAATAATATCCTTCGAGTGCAGCTGGATGTAATTTAGGGCATCAAATGAATTGAAAGTACAAATATTGTTCTACGTTTTAGCATATTTTGTTTTATTGAAAAAAGAAACATGTTTTTTTGAGGTGTTATTGTGCAAGACATAGTTTATTGATGCATGAGCTATTTCTTTTTGTATATGCATTTGATTTGATTTTTACTATTGATATAGTCACTGGTTAGATGTGATTATGTTAAAATGGTTTGAAGAATTAATTAAGATTAATTAAATGAGGTTAAATAACTTTGCCTTATGATACATTTAAAATATTAAATATAAGGTTATTTAATTAATGAGAATTAATTAATTACTTATGTTTAATAAATGATTTAATTACAAAGTCAAAATTAATTAATTGAGTAATATAATAATAATTAAATAAAAATTAAATTTAAATGTGCAATTTGAGTTAAGTGGTTATTAGTTGAGTTGCATATTCTAAATTATACCTTATGATACATTAAAAATATTAAATATAAGGTTAATTATTTAATGAGAATTAATTAATTACTTATGTTTAATAAATGATTTAATTGCAAAGTCAAAATTAATTAATTGAGTAATATAATAATAACTAAATTAAATTTAAATGTGCAATTTGAGTTAAGTGGTTATTAGTTGAGTTTCATATTTTAAATTAATTAAAATTAAATAATGCAACTTAAAAAGAACTTTATTATAGAATTAGAACTTAACCTTTTAAAATCAAGCTGAGTTAAAGTGACTTAAGTTGAGGAAAATTAAATAAATAATTTTTTTAATAAATTAAAGTTGATATAAACAATGTTGGAGTTGAGTTCTTATTTTTGTGATTTTGAGTTACGTAATTATTTTATTATTTTTTTAAAGATGAGTTTGTCTTATATTTGGAGTTACATGTTTCAATCCTGGTTGTTAAGTTTTCTTTATTAGAAATTATTTTGGTCATTATTAGATACACAGGTTTTAAGAATTACAAGTTTTGGCTCTAGATTTGGAATTGAAGGAACTTTTAAAAGCTTTTTTGGGTTAAGATCAATCTTCGTTGTTCCATAGCATTAGTGGATTAAGGTAGGGTTTTGAAATCCCTTTACATTTTTGTTTCAAAAAGATTATTTACAACGTGTTTTCCATATTGTTGAATGTTTTTAGATTGATTGTTTCATGATTTCCATTATTTGAAGTTTTAGATTTGAAAAACTTTTTGAGTTTTTTTGTGTGAGGAAAAAGTCTTGTTTATGTTAATAGTTGTTAAACCCTAGATCTTTAGTTGGGAATATATCTTTTTGGAGAAGATTAAATGAAAAATATATATAGTATTATGCATATGAGATACATATATTGATATGCATATGAGCATAATCTTTCTATAGAATTAAAAGTAAAATAAGAAAGATATATTCAGTTGCATGTTACTTAAGGAAGATATATTCATTTGCATGTTATTAGGGAAAGATATATTCAATTGCATGTTATTTAGTAAAGATATATTTAGTTGAATGTTATTTAAGAAAAATATTCTTTTTAGAATTTGCATGCAACGGTATTCTAATTTTAGAAACTCTTTAAAAAAATAAATATATATATATATTTTTGGAACTTGCATGTAGCGATATTCTATATTTAGAAATTTTATTTTTAGGAAAAAAAAAAATTTAAAAAAAAATTATTAAAATTGTTTTAAAAATTTCAATAAAAAGGAATTCTTATAAAAAAAATATAAGAATAATAATGATATATAACTAAATATTATTTGATGAGAATTTAAATGTTGATCTATTTATTATTATAGTTTTGGTTTTGTGTTTGATTGTTGGTATGGGTAGCATTAAGTTGGCTTTTAGAAAATGTTAACAGAGGCTTGGGGTTTTACATTTTTTTCATGGCATAATTTTTTCAAGTGTTTATAATGTGATAATGGTTTTGATCTTTTAACCCAATCTTTGTTCATTGTAAGCTCGTGTTTATGTGAACTCTTTGAGAGTGTGTTTTGACATTATAGTTTTCAGAACCAATGCATGTTCCTTGTGGTTTTGTGGAATAGTTTTTTATCAGAATGATTTATAAGATGTATGTATGGTTTTGTGATCCTAGGTAAGCTATCTAAGTGTATAGATGGGGAGTGACTTACAATAAGTTTCAAGGCCTACAAGTGGCTGCTAGGATCACTTATTATAAGTTGACTTAATAAGTGATAACTTAATAAAGTTTATTAACAGAGATATATTAATAAGATGTATGTGTCCCTCACCCATGCCTTGAGCACTAGTACAGACTGGGATGGTTTTTGAGAAGATGTTGGCCACTTGCATGTATTGGATGAGGCATATCTAGTATCCTTGTCTATATGAGAGGTTATTGATACCACATAGAGTCACTAGGGGGTGAGAGTCTAGAAAGACTACTAGGGTAACTCTAGAGTTGACTTATGTGATGACACTTCTCTTTATGCCTCTTAGGTTTCTTGCATGTGTTGGTTGCCTCTAGATTAGTATATGTTACAAGTAGTGGTTTCCATTGCACCAAGAGATCAACTTGTTAATGCTCGATTCAACCACTAGACTTATAGAAGACACAGGAGGTGGTTAAGCCATGTCACAAATCCTGAGGGGAGTGCTGACCATTTTTCCAACAATCTCCCCCTCAGTGTTACCCAAGGGGATTTGAACTTGTGACCAAGCTCTGATACCACTTGTTACAAGTAGTGGTTGTCATTGCACCAAAAGATTGACTTGTTAATGCCCGATTCAACCACTAGACTTATAGAAGACACAGGAGGCGGTTAAGCCATGTCATGAATCTCGAGGGGAGTGTTGACCATTTTGCCAATAGTATGTTTGCCTTTATAGTTTGAATTGTGCCTCTTGAGATAGAGAGATTTCAGGATCCCTTTCTTAGTCTTGTTGTTGTGATTGGTTTTGGTGTTTGATATCTAAGTGGGATCTATTGTTATCTCCTCAATGCGGTGGGAGTGGAACTTTGATTCCATGAGGCCGGGTGGTAGTGATTCTTTTACCATTGAGATTCTGATATTCATAATGGTGTTGGATGATCCTTGTTTCTATTACCTTATTCTTGTTCTTCATTGGAGACTTTCTCATATATATCTTATGATGTTTATATTTGTATCTTGTATCAATGTATCAAATGTGATCAAGATGTTGTATATGCACTTTGCATATGATTTATTACTGCATACCATGTAAATTGTGTAGTGGATAATGGTTACTTATGTACCCTATGTTATATCAATTGTATCTATGTTACATTTATATGATGACATACTTGTTATTATTTGGTATTAATGAGATTGTGTACTTATGGTTTTTCTTAGTAGATTATTTAATCTAAAAGTAATTCTACATCATGGAACCCTTGAGAGTTGTTAATTGTAATTGAGTTGTACTTATGTACATGTTTATATCTTATATTCTATCTCTTTTGCATTTTTATCATTATTAGTGTGTAAACTCTTAAGAAAAAAATATTCTACAAACTTAGTATCATGTTTTAAGTTATTTTCTCCTAGGTTCTCTTGCAGGGCATTATACTTGGTATCAAAGCCTGAATTTATACACTAGGAACTTTGAGAATTTGTGCACCCATTAGATGTCTAGTAGTTGAAAACTTGAAACAAAACATAGACATATAACTCTTGTGTATTTCATACTATTGTTTATGACCCTATAGATATGATATTAGACTTGTATGTTTGGATTGAATTTTATATGAGTGTCTCATTAACTAGCTTTTCATGAGCTTCTCAACTTATTATTTAATGTAGATACGAATGTGTTCTTTATACAAATAATTACTAGATATTTTCTATAGTGATGAATAAATAAATATCTAGATATATTTAAATTGTTAAATAATGAATAATTGATCAATGTGATTTTTGGTTTATGCTTAAACTAGAATTATAGTGCTCTTGATGACTATTTATCATGTCCTTATTTTATGGCTTGTATTGAGATGTCATTTTATCTTTTATCTTAATAGGATTCTTTCTAATTGAGGGATGCATATCCTTATTTGATTGTAGGCTTCTAGGAGTAATCCTAATTCTAGGGGAGGTGGATGTAATACCCATCCCATAGTTTAATTTTCTATATGTTATGATGTCATTTATATTTATGGATTTACTGACCTCATACATGCATGTGTATAGATTGTGTGTATGTTTTATATTTCTATTTGATGTGCCTAATGTGGTTGAGGGATAGAGTCGTGGTTACTTTCTTGTGAGATTCACACAATCGGCCAATCCCTACCATTGTCTATTTATATATATACATGTATGTACATGTTCATCTTTTATGCAAGGTTTTAGGTACCAGACATCAATTTCCTTGAATTGCCAGGATGAGCATTCCCTATGGCAACATCTCAATGGTAAGAGAGGGGAGATAACATACATGTCCAAATCCCAACCTAAGTCATTTATTGTCTTGAAATTGCAGACAAGTATCTATTTACTATCCTCTGAATTCATTTGATGAACTTCAACTGATTGAATATCTAAATGACTTGAAGATCAGTGATTAGAGATCACTGAGTTGCTGATTAGATATGTAAGATGATTAAATCATTAATATATTGTCATTAATGTCAACTAATTTTGACAGTACTTATCTTGTAAGTTACAAATACCTAAACATATGTAGAAGGGAGAAAAGAGATGAAGAATCGATATATCTACATTAGGAAGATGGATATGACAGATGAGGATAAGGAATACTTTGGGTAATTTATTGATGAGTCTATGACCTTATGTTATTGACTTGATTATGTTGCATTCATCTATGATGAAGAAGAGAGAAAAACGTACAAAGAAGTGTGGTTGGTAAAAGAAGCACCTCAGTATACACTGAGCTAGTGTAGTGTATACTGAGCGACAGTATCAACTGAGCTTGTTTTTACCGATGCATTTCTTTATCAACCGAGCATGGATAAAGGAACTAAATGATCAATTTAGCTGACAAAAATTGATGAGCTGGAAAGTGTATGATTTCAAGGTTGAAGATAATGTTTTTTATGAGATCCAGGGCTAACAAAATTTGAAGAAGATTTAAAGGATGGAAATGAAATGTGTTATTGACACATCTGTTGATGAAGGTTTAAGTGGAAAAATCAATGAAGGGGATTAAGCGGCATAATCTGATGGATGAAAAGAAAATGATTTACATGTCTATTTAAGAGACATTTATTTCATTGTCAAAACAATGCCGAAAGAAAGAATATTGTAGAGAATACGCGTGAACATAGCTTCATGCATGTCTAATTAGACTAGTTGAAGGAGAACCAAACTATAGAGATTACTGAGCATCAGAGAGCTATTACTGAGGGATAGTAAGTTAATGAATATTGAAGAAATGAATTAATATATTTATCAGAGGATTTGTATGGGCTTAGAATAGATCTGAACATCTACAAAATAAGTTTTATTGTAATTAGATCAACTACTATTTCAATTTAACCATTGTAATAGATAAATCTCTTAACCGAGTGGACTTGAATGTCTTTGTGATGCTCTATGTCATTCATAGAATGTACATTGTTATCCTATCAACCCCATAGTGAATGTTGGTTGGATGATAACTGTTAGTCTTAAATCCTCTAACAAGATCACACCTTACAGTGTGTTTTGTAACCTTTAACAAGGTTGGATCTTCACTGAGCTCACTTCAGAAGAGTGAACAATATTTTGGGTTGTCGGTCCCATGTGGTTTTTCCTTTTACAGGGTTTCCACGTTAAATCTTTGTATTATATATTTCTGTGATGATTATTTGGTTATCACTTTTTACATGTTGCATATTTGATTTGGTCAATAATCACTATGATAAATTAACTGGTAATCGGTAAAAGCATAGATAGTTTTAGTATTTTATGTTATCGAGTTGCAAAAGTTTGTTGAATTTGTTTAAAGATATGGGTAAAAGCACAATTGAGTGTCACCTTTTCAGCTAACTCAAATAACTCGGCCCAGTTAGACTCGATCGAGTCTAACTAGGATGAGTACACACAGGCACCACATGGTGCTGAGTGGTACTTGGCCGAGTAGGACTCAGTCGAGTCTAAATGATATTTTTAATATAAAAAACCATCTCAAACCCCTCATTTGTACACTATTTTGGCTATTTGTGTGGGGCCAACCCCATGGGGACTTGGCTGAGTCAGACTCAGCCCAGGCAAACTCAGTCAAGTCAACCTAGGTGGCATGCCATGTTGGCAACCAAACCTCCAAAAACACAAAAAAACTAGAATTTTGCACTTCTGCTATAATTTTCTCTGATCAAAATAAAAAATGTTAAAAAATTAAAAGTACCTTTTTTTACATCTCAGAAGTATGATTATGGACATATAAATTTTATATTATTTCAACTAAAAAACATTAAACAAATTTGCTAAAAACTACATGTAGGTATATTAAACTTTGAGAAGACGATTCAGAAAATATAGAAAAATACCAAATCAATTTAGAAAATTTTAAAAATCATATATGACACTAGAGGAGAGAGTCATCTTCAAGAATATGTAATTTATTTAGGTTTTGAAATAGTTTTGATAGGGAAAAAGTGACGGGAGAAAAAAACTGTTGATTTTAGGTAAGTTCGACTTTGAATGTTTATAACGGGTAAACTATAGATGGAAAACACTTATTTATTTTTTCCTGCACTAGATATATATGACATCTAAAATATGTTATAAAATTGGAGGGAAAAACAATGTTTTACTTATAATGATTTGATGGGAAGTAAACTCCTTGATTTGTAGTATTTTTCAGGATTTGAAAATTACACCTAAAAAATTAAAAAAACATATGAATTTTTGCTCAAATCAATTTTTAAAAATTATAAGCATAAAATTCATCCTATTTTACACATTTCATCAGTTTACATCATCTTCAAATTCTCAACAGAAATGTGACTTTTATGCCTTTGAATTTTTTTAGTTTTGGTGTTGTTAGCCTCTTCCTTTGTAAAAGGGTGACAACTTATTGTGCTTTTACCCATATACATTTTGTATTTGGGACTATTGGATAACTGATCTAACTAATTCACCCCCCCCCCTCTCAGTTATTCTAACAATTGGTATCAGAGCGTTGGTTGCTTGGAACAGAGTTTTAAGGACTTCGACATAAAGATCACAAAATGTGTAAGAGGGAAGTGCCAAAGTTGAACAAGGACAACTTTACAATATGGAAAAGCCAAATGAAACTGCATATATCTGGAATTGGGAATTCTGCCCTCACTCTACTGGAGAATGGCTACTTAGCACTGCCTACTGGACCTTTGACTCTTGATCAATTAAGAGATAGATATGAGCATAATATTACTATGATGGAGATTGTTGTTGCTGTGTCTGATGCAGAATTTGAAGATGTCAAGGATTGTCTTACCTCCAAGGCAATGTGGGATAAACTTGCTCAAGTTTATGGTGGAGATGAAAATGTGAAAAGAGCCAGAGCTAAAAGTTTAAGAGGGAGATTTGATGATATGAAAATGATAGAAGGTGAGAAAATTGTGCAATATACAAACCGAATAAAAGAGGTAGTGAATGCTATCCGAGGATCTGGTGGTGCCATAGAAGAAGATACAATGGTAAAAAAAAATTTGAGAACCTTATTGCCTGCATATGCAATCAGAATATCTGCAATACATGAAATGAGGTTTGTACCTGGCAATACTCTTACTCTTGATAATCTGATTGGTAAGCTAACAAATTTTAAACTTAACAACTTTGATAATAGTGTTGTACCATCTGTTGAATATGCTTTTATGTCTTCTCTAAAGATCGGTAAGTCTAGCAGTAGACATGATGATAATGATAATAATACTGATGACGAGCTTGATGAAATTGAAGCTCTTATGGCTCGGAGATTGCCTAAAGGTAAAGGTAGATATAAGGATAAATTACCTTTAGCATGTTTTAACTGCAAAGAAGTTGGTCATATTACTGCTAGATGCCCAAATAGGAAAGAAGATGAAAGAAACAAAGACCGATCTGGTGAAGGAATCTATGGGAGGAGAAATAACAGAAGTTACTAACACTACAACAAAGACAACTAAGACAACAATGATAAGGGTAAAAAGGTATGTTACATTGCTAAAGAGAATGATACTGATACTGATACTGATACAAATGATGATTGTGAAGTAGTATTTGTTGCGATGAAGGATGATTCTGAGGAAGAAGAAATGTATGTAGAAACAACACTAATTTTTAAAGATAATAAAAATGATACATGGATCATTGATAGTAGATGTACACATCACATGACTGGTGATGAAGAAAAATTTGATCATCTTGAGCAATATAATGGAGGATCTGTAAAAATGGGCAATGATACACCTTGTATGGTTAGAGGAAAAGGATCTTTGCTGATAAATGATAAAATCAAAAGTGATAATGCTTATTGGATAGAAGGACTAAAATAAAATTTGCTAAGTGTGGCACAACTTAACAACTTAGGTCACCAAGTACGTAGCTTTTGAGAGAAAGAAGGTAACGATATTTGATGATGGAGGAAAACTTGTTGGAATAGAAGCATAATGTAAAGGTAACTTGTTTTATCTTGACAATGCCGAGTCTTCCTGTTTAATGATGAAAAATGAGGATGCATGGTTGTGGCATAAAAGGTTACGTCATGTAAATTTTAATAACATGATTAAGATCAGTAGAAAGAAAAAGGTTAGAGGTCTACCTAGCCTAACAAAGCCTGATCATGTTATGTATCATGAATGTTAGAAAGGTAAAATCATAAAATCTAGTTTCAAAAGTAAAGATTATTCAACAAAGAGAATATTGGAGTTAGTTCACACTGACCTATGTGGTCCCATGAGAACTCAAAGTTACTATGGAGGTAGATATTTCATTCTATTTGTTGATGATTACACTAAATTAATGACTGTAATGTTTTTAAAGGAAAAATTAGAGGCATTTAAGATGTTAAATCGTACAAAGTAAAAGTAGAGAAAGAAACTAGGAAAGAACTAAAATTCTTGAGATCTGACAAAGGTGGTGAGTTTATTTCTGATGAATTCATTAGCTATTGTAATGAGCATGGTATAAAAAGATAGGTTTCTGCACCGAGAACTATTGGATACAATTGTCTGAAGGAGATTGTTGGATTAATTATGTGTTGTCTTTGATGTCACACAAATGTCATATCAATTACCGAGCTCAGTCAGTCAGCTAAGCAATTCTCAGTGTTTACCAAGCTTAGTCGGTCAGTGAGGTGGTTTTTTGTGTTTATCGAGATCTCTCGGTCTTCAAAGGATGTTATAGAATTTGTAGTGGTAACTGAGTTCTCTCGGTCACCAAAGGAAATCTTTTCAGGATTAGTGTTTATCGAGCAAGGTCAGCCCAGTAAAGAATTTTGTTTGTTTATTCAATCGACTGTGGTAATGTTTAGTAATGTTTGTAATGATTATTAGTGCCGACTTGACAATGGGAATTGACAATCCAAGGTCAAGTTGTGAATTAAAAGTGTGTGCAAGTGAAAAAGAAGGAAAGTGTGAGCAAATTTTGAAGGATGGTTAGATATCCTTGAGGAGTAGCAGAGATATATTTGATCAAGAAGGATCTAGTAAAGCAGAACAGAGATCTGTAATCAGTAAATCAGTTACATCATTATTCAGGTCATTTCATTATTACTTTCTTACTATTGTAGTAGTGATTTCAAAATCTCTTAATAGAGTTGGTTTAACAGCCATTTTGTAAATCCTCTAACAAGGTGACAATTATATTGAATTGTTTCAAAGACCTCTTACAAGGCCACTCCTAATAGGGTGATTAAATCCTCTAATAAGGTCACACCTAACAGTGTGTTTTGTAACCTTTAACCGGGTTGGCTCCTAACAGGGCTCACTTCAGAAGAGTGAAAAATAGTAATTAGTTACATTGGTGGTTTTTCCCATATTGGGTTTCCACGTTAAATTTGGTGTCTCTTGTGTTCATGTTATTTTCTTTATTCATGCATGTTAATCACTGATGAATACTTAAGAGCAGTTATAATTAATACTCACTGCAATAACCGAGTTTCAGCATTTCTCTATATGATTACCGAGTGACAGCAGTAAATCAATTATTAAGACATCTAAGGGATCTATGGTAATATTTTTTGTGGTTAACTGATTCACCCCCCCCCCCCCCTCAGTTACTCCATCTATATTTCCAACAATTGGTATCAGAGTATTTGGTGCTTGTAGGAAGGGTTTCAAGGACCTAAGCTAAAGATCAGGATGTCTTACAAGAGAGAAATTCCAAGGCTTAACAGAGATAACTTTTCAGCATGGCAAGGTCTCATGAGACTTCATCTAGCTTCCATTGGTGATTCAGGATGCAAATATCTTGATCAAGAATATACAGCTCTTACTGGCACATTAACTGTTGAAGACATTGCAGAGAAAAAGAACCATAACACCATGATGATAGACATTGCATCAGCTCTCAGCTATGAAGAATTTGATGAGATCAAAGACTGCACAACTGCTTATGCAATGTGGACCAATCTAAAAAAAATTTATGGTGGTGATGACAATGTGAAGAAAGACAAAGCAGAAAGCCTAAGAGGACAGTTTGATTAGATGAAAATGAGAGAAGATCAAAACATTGCAAAATATGTTGAAAGGATCAAGGCAAGTGTTCATGCAAGCAGAGCTTCTGGAGGAACAATTGATGATGAAACAGTTATAAGTAAGGTTCTCAAAACATTACTTCCTATCTATGCAATAAGAGTATCTTCTATTCAAGAATGAAGATGTGAAGAAAATCACAATATAACTTTGGATGCTTTAGTGGGAAGATTGATAACCTTTGAGTTGGATAACTATGAAAACTATGTTCCAACTTCCAAAAATGTTGAATCAACATTTGAGGCCAAACTTTCACTTAAGAAGGGCAAGAAAATAAAGGACATCCAGTCAGAGAGTGAAGAAGAATCAGAGGAAAGTTCTGATAGTGATCTTGAAGTTATTGAAGCATTACTTGCAAAGAAATATACTAGAGGCAGAGGTAAATACAAAGGTAAAACTCCCTTAATTTGTTTTTCATGTGAATAAATTGGTCATATTGCAGCTAGGTGCCCAAACAAGCAAAGCAAGGATGAGAAGAAAGGTCACAAGTACAATGGTAGGAAGAATTTCAAATCATTCAAGGATAAAGGTAAGAAAACATGTTTTTTGGCTAAGGATTCTGATGATAGTGAAGAAGAAATTGTCTTCATTGCTGTAAAAGATGAATTTGATGATGATGAAGATAAGATGGCACTTATCTCTCATATATGCAAAAATGATACATGGATCATAGACAGTGGATGTTCACATCATATGACTGGTGACAGAACAAAGTTTGAACACCTTGAAGACTATGATGGTGGTAATGTAAGGTTTGGAGACAATGAACCTTGTTGCATAAAAGGAAGAGGATGAATCTCATTAACCAAAGAACTTATATGTGATAATGCATATTGGGTTGAAGGACTAAAGCATAATCTTCTAAGTGTAGCACAGCTAATCAACATTGGATTCAAGGTTGAATTCATGCATGGCAAAGCAAGACTGTTGGATGACAAGGGAAAATTGATTGGATCAGGCAAACAAACCAAAGGTAACTTGTTTTATCTTGATCTTGGTGAATGCTCATGTTTTATTGCTCAAATTGAAGAAAGTTGGTTATGGCACAAAAGGTTATGTCATGTAAATTTTGATAATATGGTGAAAATAAGAAAATTCAAGAAAGTAAGAGGCATTCCTACTTTGAAGAAACCTAATGTTGGTCTATGCAAGAATTGTCAGATTGGAAAAATGGGAAAGACTAGCTTTAAAAGTAAAAACTACTAGTCTGAATATATTTTGGAAATTGCACATACTGATTTATGTGGACCTATTGGAATTGAGATCTATACTGGAGAAAAATTCTTTATTCTCTTTGTTGATGACTACTCTAGAATGATGACTGTTATGTATCTAAGAAAAAAGTTAGAAGCATTTGAGAAATTCAGATGGTATTTAGCAAGAGTAGAAAAGGAAACAGGGAAAAGAATGAAGTGCTTGAGTTCAGACAGAGGTGGTGAATTCATCTCCCATGAATTCAATAATTTTTGCATTGAAAGAGGAATCAAAAGACAGGTATCAGCCCCAAGAACTCCTGAGCAGAATGGAATAGATGAAAGGAGGAACAGATCTATCATGGATTGTGCAAGAACTCTAATGATTGAAAAGAACATTGCTATGAAATACTGGAAGGAAGCTATTAGCACTGCAGTTCATACCTTAAACTGAGTACAGTTGAAGAAAGACACATTCAAAACTCCTTATGAGTTATGGTATGGCTATAAACCCAATGTAAGTTACCTGAAAGTATTTGGTAGTAAGTGTTACATCTTAAAAGAATCTAAAAAAGGAAAATTTGATGTGAAAAGTGATGAAGGAATATTCTTGGGATATTCTAGCAAAAGTAAGGCATATAGATGTTTGAATTTGTCTACTCACAAAATCATAGAAAGTGCACATGTGAAAGTTGATGAGTTTGTAGAAAAGACTGAAGAAGAAAGCAAAAGGGAACCAGAGGATTACAAGAGATTTGTTTACATTGAACCTGATACATTACCAAACACATATGTCAATAAGGAGACTGAATCTACCGAGCCCAGTATAGTAACCAAGTCACAAGAAGAAGTTCAAACCGAGTCACAAGGACCCGAGTCTCAGTCTGAAGCTACCGAGCCAATATCTACCGAGCCTGAGCAACCAGAACCTAAAGATGAAATTCAAGAAGATGACAATGTAACTCATTCAAGAGGCAAGGAACCTGTATTGGCCAAATATGTCAGGAGGCATCATACACCAGATCAGATTATTGGAAACAAATCAGATGGTACTATGACAAGAAGTAAACTAAAAGGTACATGTTTACTTGCTGATTTTGAACCTAGAAATGTCAAAGATGCATTGGAAAATGAAAGTTGGATTGAGGCTATGAATGAAGAAATAAAACAAATAGAGAAGAACAAAACATGGACTCTTGTACCTAGGCCTAAAGACAAAAATGTAATTGGAACAAAATGGGTATTTAGGAATAAGTTGAATGAAGATGGTCAAGTATCAAGAAACAAAGATAGATTGGTGTGTAAAGGATATTCTCAAGAAGAGGGCATAGATTATGGTGAGACTTTTGCTCCTATTGCAAGATTAGAAGGTGTAAGAACTCTACTTGCATATGCAGCACATAAAGGATTTAAGGTATATCAGATGGATGTAAAATCTTCATTTTTCAATGGTATTCTTGATGAAGAAGTCTACATTGAGCAACCTGAAGGTTTTATTGATCCATAAAAAAAGAATATGGTCTACAAGTTACACAAAACATTGTATGGTCTGAAACAAGCCCCTAGAGCATGGTATGAAAGACTACATAACTATCTTATTCAGATTGGTTTCAAAAGAGCTAATGATAACAGTAGTTTGTACATCAAGGAAGGACCAAATAACAAAATTATTTTGGCAAAAATATTTGTGGATGATACTGTGTTTACAGGTGATGATGATTAGTGCAAAGAATTTTCAGAGCAAATGAACAAAGAATTTGAAATGTCTATGTTTAGTCAAATAAAGTTCTTTGTTGGTCTTCAAATTCAGCAGAGCAAGAATGGTATCTACATTACTCGGTCTAAATACATCAAGGAAATACTTAAGAACTTTGGTATGGAAGATGCAAAACCAGTTGGTACCCCCATGTGTACTGGACTAAAGCTTACCAAAGATGATCATTCAAAAGAAGTAGATCAGACCTTATACAGATCAATGATTGGAAAATTACAGTATGTAGTTCATATAAGGCCTAATATTGCCTTAGTAGTTGGTATAGTAGCAAGATTCTCAGCAAAACCCAGAGAAAATCATATGATGGCAATCAAAAGAATCTTGAGATACTTGAAAGGAACTGAAGATTATGGCTTGTGGTATAAATTTGGAGGCAATCTAGACTTAAAAGTATTCACTGATGTTGATTGGGCAGGAAACATTGATGACAGAAAGAGTACAAGTGGTGGAGCATTCTTTCTTGGCAAGAGGTTGGTATCTTGGACCAGTAAAAAGAAAAATTGCACATCCTAATCCACAGCAGAAGTAGAATATGTTGCTGCAGTAGTAAACTGCTCTAATATTGTTTGGTTTAAACAATTATTGGATGGCATGAAGCTTGAGATCAAAGAACCAGTTGTTATATTTTGTGATAATACAAGTGTAATAAATATTTCAAAGAATCCAGTTATGCATTCCAAAACCAAGCACATTGCTATAAAATATCACTTTGTTAGAGAATTGGTGCCAGACAAGGAAATCAGATTGGAATATATTCATACAAAAGAACAGATTGCAGATATATTCACCAAGCCACTACCTAAGGATGCATTCTTGTATCTAAGAGGTAAGTTAGGGGTCATTCCCCTATCTGAGGCTCACTAAATAAAGTTTTAGTGATGCATCAACCAGAGCATATTGAAGATCAGTTAGTTGATGCAGCTTAGTCAAGGAATCATTGCATATGAATCAGTACTCAAGGTGCATTGCTATTCACCTGGTATGTGTTGTCTTTGGCATGTGTTGTCAAAGAGGGAGAGTTTGCTGTCATATTTCAAGAAATTTCTTAAGATTTCTAAGAGGGAGAGTTTTCTTGGAGAGTTTGAAGGAGAGTTTTCTAGTCAGAAAGAGAAGTTTATTAACAGAGGGAGTTCTCATAGATGAGAATCAGAATGAAGCTAAGGATATGTTCCTTACTCTATGTTTTCTATGAAATTTTATTGTGCTATGACATGTTGTGTTGCCATCAATACCAAAGAGGGAGATTGTTGGATACAATTGTCTGAAGGAGATTGTTGGATTAATTGTGTGTTGTCTTTGATGTCACACAAATGTCATATCAATTACTGAGCTCAGTCGGTCAGCTAAGTGATTCTCAGTGTTTACCAAGCTCAGTCGGTCAGCGAGGTAGTTTTCTATGTTTACTAAGATCTCTCGGTCTTCAAAGGATGTTGCAGAATTTGCAGTGGTAACCGAGTTCTCTCGGTCACCAAAGGAAATCTTTTCAAGATTAGTGTTTACCGAGAAAGGTCAGCCCAGTAAAGAATTTGGTTTTTTTATTCAACTGACTGTGGTAATGTTTAGTAATGTTTGTAATGATTATTAGTGCTGACTTGACAATGGGAATTGACAATCTGAATGGTATATATAGAAGGTCAAGTTGTAAATTAAAAGTGTGTGCAAGTGAAAAAGAAGGAAAGTGTGAGAAAATTTTGAAGGATGGTTAGATATCCTTGAGGAGCAGCAGAGATATATTTGATCAGGAAGGATCTAGTATAGCAGAACAGAGATCTTTAATCAGCAAATCAGTTGCATCATTATTCAAGTCATTTCATTATTACTTTCTTACCAT
The DNA here is from genome assembly GCA_027943335.1 of Chamaecyparis obtusa. NCBI lineage: Eukaryota > Viridiplantae > Streptophyta > Pinopsida > Cupressales > Cupressaceae > Chamaecyparis > Chamaecyparis obtusa. The sequence goes on from BSBK01012686.1 coordinate 135,477, forward strand.
TGTAGTAGTGATTTCAAAATCTCTTAACAGAGTTGGTTTAATGGCCATTTTGTAAATCCTCTAACAAGGTGACAGTTCTATTGAATTATTTCAAAGACCTCTTACAAGGCCACTCCTAACAGGGTGATTAAATCCTCTAACAAGGTCACACCTAACAGTGTGTTTTGTAACCTTTAACCGGGTTGGTTCCTAACGGAGCTCACTTCAGAAGAGTGAAAAATAGTAACTAGTTACATTGGTGGTTTTTCGCATATTGGGTTTCCACATTAAATCTAGTGTCTCTTGTGTTCATATTATTTTCTTTATGCATGCATGTTAATCACTGATGAATACTTAAGAACAGTTATAATTAATACTCACTGCAATAACTGAGTTTCAGCATTTCTTTGTATGATTACCGAGTGATAGTAGTAAATGAATTATTAAGACATCTAAGGGATCTGTGGTAATATTTTTGTGGTTAACTAATTCACCCCCCCCCCCTCTTAGTTACTCCATCTATATTTCCAACAGAGAACACCTCAACAGAATGGGATTGTTGAAAGAACTAATAGATCAATTATTGATTGCACAAGGACACTGATGATACAAAAGAATGTAGCTCAAACATACTAGAGAGAGGCAGTTAGCACAACTATTTATGTTTTGAACCAAGTAAAATTGAAGGACACAAACAAAACACCCTGAGTTATGGTTTGGTCACAAACCGACTGTAAGTTTCTTCAAAAATTTTGGTAGAAAATGTTTTATTCTAAAAGATGATAGAAATGGAAATTTTGACTCTAAAGGTGATGAAGGGATATTTCTTGGATATTTTACTAAAAGAAAAGCTTACAAGTGTCTGACTAAAGTTACTAACAAAATGACTGAAAGTGCTAATGTCAAATTTGATGAGTTTGATGATAAAAATGGTGAAGAAAGCACTAATTAAGGAGCCAGAAGACTATGATAGATTCACTTACATTGAGAATCTAGAGTACCTACCAAAGCCACAGACTGAGTTGACCGAGCATCAAGAAAACAACACTGAGGAATAGCAAAGGGAAACTACAAGCAGGAAGGAGCTACCGAGCAAGGAAATGAACCTACACAGGATGAACAACAAAGAAGAGACCAAGTGTTGGCAAGATTTGTCAGAAGACATCATCCTGAGAACCAAATCATTGGAGACAGACAAGCTGGCATGATGACAAGAAGTAAGTTAAGACAAGGTACATGCTTAGTTTGTGAGTTTGAATTGAAAAATGTTAATTTTGCACTGGAAAATGAGGAATGGGTAAATGCAATGAATGAAGAGATAGAACAGATTGAGAAAAACAAGACATGGACTTTAGTACCTAGGCCAAAAGATAAGAATGTTATAGGTACTAAATGGATTTTTAGAAATAAGATGAATGAGAATGAAGAGGTTACAAGGAACAAAGCTAGACTTGTATGCAAGGAATATGCATAGGAGGAAGGTATAGATTATGGTGAAACTTTTGCACTAGTTGCTAGACTAGAAGGAGTCTACATGTTACTTGCATATGTTGCACACAAAAAGTTTAAAGTCTATCAAATGGATGTTAAGTCTACTTTTCTGAATGGAATACTAGAAGAGGAGGTCTACATAGAACAACCAAAAGGATTTGTTGATCCAGACAATAAAGACATGGTATGTAGACTACATAAAGCTTTATATGGTTTGAAGCAAGCACCGAGAGCCTGGTATGAAAGGTTGCATACTTATTTGTTAAGTATTGGTTTTGTTAGAACTAGTGAAAACAATAATTTGTGTATGAAAGGAGATTCTAATGATACTATTTTGATTGCTGAAATATTTTTGGATGATATAATTTCTGGAGGACAAGATCATGTATGTAAATCATTTGCTGATGAGATGAGAAAAGAATTTGAAATATCTATGTTTGGAGAGATTAAGTTATTTCTAGGCTTATAGGTTATTAAACTAAATGATGGAATATTCATCACACAATCTAAGTACATAAAGGAAGTATTGAGAACATTTGGCATGGAAGTTGCTAAATCAGTTGGAACACTGATGGTCATAGGCTACAAACTAACTAAAGATGATGAAACTATAGAGGTAAACCAGACATTGTACCAATCCATGATTGGTAAATTAATGTATGTAGTACACAGTAGACCAGACATTGCACATGTTGTGGGATTGTTGCTAGACTTTTTGCAAATCCTAGGGAGTCACACATGGTTGCTACAAAAATAATCTTGTGATACCTAAAGAAAATAGAGGATTATGGTTTATGGTATCCAAAGGAAGGCAAGTTTGAACTAAGAGTCTACACTGATGCAGATTGGGCTAGAAATATAGATGATAGAAAAAGTACAACCAGAGGAGTATTTTTCTTTGGTGAAAGACTTGTTACTTGGACAAGTAAGAAACAACCTTGTATTTCTAAGTCCACTGTCAAAGAAAAATATGTTATTGCTGCTACAAACTATTCAAATATTGCTTACATCAAACAAGTTTTGGAAGGTGAATGAGGTAATCACTGAACCAGTGATTATATATATTGTGACAACACTAGTGCAATAAATATTTCTAAGAATCTTGTAATGCACTCAAAGACCAAGCATATTTCTATTAAGTATCACTACTTAAGAGAACAAGTACAGGAGAAGAAAGTTAGAATGGAATATGTTACATCAAAAGAATAACTTGTTGATATTTTCACCAAGCCTCTACCAAAGGAAACTTTTGAATACTTGAGGACTAGACTTGGGGTCCATCCCCTATCTACTGGCCACTAATGTGATATGGAGGTTGCATCAGCCTAATCTTAGCAAAAGATCATTCATGTTGATGCAACATAGTTCACACTTTGGATTATGTCTAAGGTTGTGAAAGGTTTGAGGAACTGGAACAGAGATTTGCATAATAGTATATTGAGATACATAGTATGCACCAAACAACAATGAGTTATTTCTAGGCTTATAGGTTATTCAACTGAATGATGGAATATTCATCACACAATCTAAGTACATAAAGGAAGTATTGAGAACATTTGGCATGGAAGTTGCTAAATCAGTTGGAACACTGATGGTCACAGGCTACAAACTGACTAAAGATGATGAAACTACAGAGGTAAACCAGAAATTGTACCGATCCATGATTGGTAAATTAATGTATGTAGTACACAGTAGACCAGACATTGCACATGTTGTGGGATTGTTGCTAGACTTTTTGCAAATCCTAGGGAGTCACACATGGTTGCTACAAAAATAATCTTGTGATACTTAAAGAAAATAGAGGATTATGGTTTATGGTATCCAAAGGAAGGCAAGTTTGAACTAAGAGTCTACACCGACGCAGATTGGGCTGGAAATATAGATGATAGAAAAAGTTCAACTGGAGGAGCATTTTTCTTTGGTGAAAGACTTGTTACTTGGACAAGTAAGAAACAACCTTGTATTTCTAAGTCCACTATCGAAGCAGAATATGTTATTGCTGCTATAAACTATTCAAATATTGCTTACATCAAACAAGTTTTGGAAGGTGAATGAGGTAATCACTGAGTTGGTGATTATATATATTGTGACAACACTAGTGTAATAAATATTTCTAAGAATCCTATAATTCACTCAAAGACCAAGCATATTTCTATTAAGTATCACTACTTAAGAGAACAAGTACAGGAGAAGAAAGTTAGAATGGAATATGTTACATCAAAAGAATAACTTGATATTTTCACCAAGCCTCTACTGAAGGAAACTTTTGAATACTTGAGGACTAGACTTAGGGTCCATCCCCTATCTACTGGCCACTAATGTGATATGGAGGTTGCATCAGCCTAATCTTAGCATAAGATCATTCAAGTTGATGCAACTTAGTTCACACTTTGGATTCTATCTAAGGTTGTGAAAGGTTTGAGGAACTAGAACAGAGATTTGCATAATAGTATATTGAGATAAATAGTATGCACCGAACAACAATGAGTTCCTTAGCTACTGCATAGCTATATGTTTTATATTGTTCTTTGGCATTTTTTTCAAAGGGGGAGAGATCTCAATATGAAATAGTGAATGAAAATGGGAGAGAGATCTTGATATGATCAGTATGGATAGAGATCTTGATACACCTATTTAAGGGAGAGATAAACTGAAGAAGTCAAGGAGAGTATTGAAGATTTGTTGCTGAGAACAGAAGGAATTTGAGAAGAGCTAAAAAGATCAAATCTATAGAAGAAAGTCTGCACATGTAATGTTGTTGTGTAATGTAGTAATTAAACACATTAAATCAAGCTAAGGAGAGCTTATCGAGTTACAACATTTACTTGTATAGTTGTAGAATACATGTTTGGTATGTGTATGGCATATCTCATATTTCTTGTGTTGCCATCGATGCCAAAGGGAGAGATTGATGAACTACAGCTGATTGAATATCAGAATGACTTGAAGATCAGTGATTAGAGATCACTGAGTTGTTGATTAAATATGTAAGATGATTAAATCAATAATATGTTGTCATTGATGTCAACTAGTTTTGACAGTACTTATCTTGTAAGTTACAAATACCTAAACATCTGTAGAAGGGAAAAAAGAGATGAAGAACATATATATCTACATGAGGAAGATGGATATGACAAATGAGGATAAGGAATACTTTGGGTAACTTATTGATGAGTCTATGACCTTATGTTATTGACTTGATTATGTTACATTCATCTATGATGAAGAAGAGAGCAAAGTGTACAAAGTAGTGCGGTTGGTAAAAGAAGCACTTCAGTATACACCAAACTAGTGTAGTATATACCGAGTGACAATATCAACCGATCTTGTTTTCACCGACGCATTTCTTTATCAACCAAGCATGGATAAAGGAACTAAATGATTAGTTTAGCTGACATAAATTGATGAGCTAGAAAGTGTATGATTTCGAGGTTGAAGATAATGTTTGTTATGAGATCCACAACTAACAAAATTTGAAGAAGATCTAAAGGATAGCAATGAAGCATGTTATTGACACATCTTTCAAGGAAGGTTTAAGTAGCAAAATTAATGAAGGAGATTAAGTGGCATAATCTGATGGATGAAAAGAAAATGGTTTACATGTCTATTTAAGAGACATTTGTTTCATTGTTGAAACAATGTCAGAAGAAAGAATACTGCAAAGAATACGCATGAACACAGCTTCATGCATGCCTGATTAGACTTGTTGAAGGAGAACCAAACTACATAGATTACCGAGCATCAGAGAGCTATTACCGAGGGAAAGTAAGTTAATGAATATTGAAGAAATGAAGTGACACTACTACATTTGGGGCCAAATTTTGACAGAAGTTTCCGATGGGTAACTTTTTCTTATGAATTTGGTGTTTTTTTTTTTGTAATAGGCCCCGATGATGTCGGTATTCCAATGGGTGTTTAATTAACCATCCGAAATCTGATAGATTCAGGGTATACATAAAAAAAAAAATTGAAACAACCTCATCATTTTTATTTTTATTGGATAGAGAAGGAGCGGGAGAAAAGGAGTGAAAGCTGAGCATGGGAGAAGGTATGTGACTTCTTCATCCTTTGAGCCTCTAGCATCATATTCGAATGTATTTCATTTTATTTTATCATGAATGCTCTCTGAAATGACCGCATTCTACTAGTGTCATGCCCTAGCTAGTGCTTTATATCTATTATTTGATGTTATTGGTGCTTGTGCTCAAGAATATCGATTCACTGTATTGAAATGTTTGGATTCACGTTTGTTGATATTATTGGCATATATGTTTAATGACGCCATTGTATATTGTTGTCACTAAAATGACCGCATTCTATTGGTGTCATGCCCTAGCCCATGCTTTAACTCCATTATTTGATGTTATTGGTTCTTGTGCTCAAGGATATCCATTTTTTTGAAATGTTGACTATGGTTATCAAATGGACAGCTCATGAGCTTCTAGCTAGGTGCCATTTGTATTGATAGCTTAGGGCATCAAATGTATTGTATCATTGATAGTTGAGACTTTGTTAAAGGGAAATAAGACAAAGAATGATTTTTATTTAGTTTCTCTATTTTGATCCCTAAGTGGATTACAACCCTAGAGAAGTATATGCAAATTTACGGATCCAGTTGCAGGATACATAGCAACCGATAATTCACAAGAAATCCATGCATCCAATTTGAATAGCAATTAATACAAAGAACTAGGGTCCTCCAATGGCCCAATCATCCATACCTTGACTGTCCCCTCAACCAATGACCCTTCAAAATCGGGTTATCATGCAATCAGTGAGTGATCCTTCATTCTCTTGGTCTGCCTTGCATCCAAACATATTGGAAATACACAATACAATGATAACAAGTCTTTCACAATCCCCCTTCCCCCAAGGAACACTATCAACCATCCCTTCCACATAGCATTTCACTATTTTATGAGTGGATTGTGCAGGAACAATTAACATTAAACAAGGAGCAAACTCCTCAACACATCTTGGAAACCATTGAATACAATAATAAATGAAACCTAACACCAACACTATTCCTTTCATAGTTGTAAGATACATAGCAGTCGATAATTGACAAGAAATCCATGCATCAAATTTTTATAAGGATATCCTACTAATCAATTGAATTTTCTTGATATGACCAATGATTATGTATTTTGATGGTAGTGTGCTAGTTCAAAAGGATAATATAAATCTGAAACAATTTTTTTCTAATTTTCTCAAACTATAAATGTGGTTAAAGGGAAAATATTATGTGGAAAACCCATAAACCAAGCTAGCAAATGAGTGTACATCAAATTATTCCTATATTCATTCAAGTATTGTTATGCTTCAGCTACCTGACCTTTGAGCTTCATCTAGAGGAATGTGTAGCTTTAAGATAGAGTTACTTCTTGGGCCTTACAATAGGGTGGAATATGATCAAGATTTGTTTAGGCTGTATCTTTCTTAATCCCATTGTTAGGTTCTTATGGTTCATGGTTTTAATCTATTATGGTTGTGTAAGGGATTTTTAGATGCTTTTTCTAACATAATTATTGGACACCATGATTGGAACAATTGGTTTTTGGCTATTGTACACATGAATCATAACTGTCAATGGTTCTTTGTGTTCAAGAATTCGTTGATCAATCTTTGAGATTTATTGTCCCAGCTCTAAAAGAGTGATAAAAAGATATAGTGAGTGCTATCTTTTCCAAGTGTTTTCTGGGTGCCATTATCTTCTAGGAGTAATTGCTGGAACCAAATTATGTTCTTTTCCTCTAGTAAATATTGTAGACACAATCATCTTCTTGGTGAATGGTTGCTTCCATCCCCATGAGGCACTATTGCATGGTTTCCATTCCCTTGTAGTATAGTCAACCTAATTTAATACAAGTGTGCACTATTTTGGGATCCATAATTTATGGCCCCTACACTATGGTTGTTAGCCTAATATAGGCCTACCTTTGCATATAATAAGAGGCCAACATGAAACAAACATCCAGAAGTTAGGGGGTTGTTCCCTATCCATAATTTATTATTTAAGTGCTAAGTGATGATGGGTATATCGTGTAATTCATACCTAGTGTGTCTCTTTCTTTCTCTCCACATTTCACATTAGGAGTATATGCTATAAAATACCAATGAAATCAACTATTGGTCGAACCTAATCAAAATTGTAGTATAAAGATTAAAATAGATCTTGAAGAAATATGGGAACCATTTTTGATAGATATTGTACAAATGAAGAGAATACTCCCAAGAGGAAATGCTTCAATGTGGAACAATTGAAATACAATATTTTACTTTTATATGCACATCTGCAATGTTTTTGATATATTTCAGAGATAACAAAACCATAGAAAGAATAGCATATAGAAGAAAGTAAAGAATAATGATCATATTTTAAGATATTGTGGAAACTTAAAGGAAAGAATGCTTGGTGGGGTTATCTTGCAATCAGTGAGTGATCCTTCATTCCCCCCTCTTCTAGTGACCCTTCAAAACTGGGTTATCATGCAATCAGTGATCCTTCATTCTCTTGGTCTACCCTGCATCCAAACATATTGGAAATACACAATACAATGATAACAAGCCTTTCACAATCCCCCTTCCCTCAAGGAACACTATCAACATCCAGACCTTGACTGTCCCCTCAACCAGTGACCCTTCAAAGCTGGGTTATCATGCAATCAGTGAGTGAAACTTCATTCTCCTAGTCTACCCTACATCCAAACATATTGGAAATACACAATACAATGATAACAAGTCTTTTACAATCCCCCTTCCCTCAACAAATTACTATCAACATCTGGACCTTGACTGTCCCCTCAACCAATGACCCTTCAAAACTGGGTTATCATGCAATTAGTGAGTGATCCTTCATTCTCCTGGTCTATCCTACATCCAAACATATTGGAAATATACAATACAATGATAACAAGTCTTTCACAATCCCCCTTCCCTCAAGGAACACTATCAATAAGTGACCCTTCTTCTTATCAGCCATATCCAATGTTTCATTGAAGTCATGGCCAAGAATGAAGGTCACCTTACCCATACCATTCATGGATTTTGAAATGTTGTTCCAAACTCCTAAAAACTTTTCTATTCCTTCTTGTTGCTTCTTTAAATACTTCTTCTACCATAATGTCCTCCTGCCCCATCTTCTTGATCTTCCTAGCTAAAGTGGATAAATCCACACACAATAACCCAAAATGAAGGGTTTTGTATCCTTTAATGAATCTCAATCACTGGTAACGCATGGACAGTCAAACCAGTAGTCTCCAAAGCATTCAATAAGTGAATATGAATGTTTGAAAACTTTCCTCTCAACTTCCCCAACCACTTCTAATCAGTTAGAGGGATATATCTAGAATCTCCACTATTCCTATCCTTACCAACAATTCTTAAACATACTTTATCTAATATGATAATAACATGCTAAACTGAACCAATGGCATGTTCTTCATGTGGTACAAGGAAGATTTGGCTATCAAATCTTCCTTCGTGCAAGTTGAGCGCGAGAGAAGGTATGTGATTTCTTCATCTTTGATTGGTATCTTTGATGGGCAATGTCATACTCGACTGCAAATTTCAAATGCATTGCATTTTATTTGATCATGAATGCTCATTAAAATGACTGCATTCTACTGGTGTCGTGCCCTAGCCCATGCTTTATCTCCATTATTTGATGTTATTGGTGTTTGTGCTCAAGAATATCAATTCACTATTTTCAAATGTTTGGATTCACGTTTGTTGATATTACAATTCATCATATTAGATAAAGTATGTTTAAGAAGTTTTAGTGTCTAAACACTCAACTAATCCCTCTAACCGATTAGGAGTGGTTGGGGAAGTTGAGAGGAAAGTCTTCAAACATTCATATTCACTTATTGAATGCTTTGGAGACTACTAGTTTGACTGTCCATGCGTTAATGTTTAGAAGAGATCAATAAAGTATTTAAAGACATTCTTACATGTTTGGAGAGGTTTAAGAGGCACTTATCATGACTGTACCCTCACAAATAGCGGCATAAACTAGTTTTACTAAGTTTCCTTTCTCTATTTTGAGGTTTCCTTTCTCTGTCATAGGGGTACAGTCAGAGGGTTCATTGACAAAATGATCCTTTGAATGGTTACTATGAATATGAATGATTTGATATAGCATATTGCTCATTTTACTTGAAGTTTGGAATAGCTTTTGCAAGGGTGAAAGTAGTTTGGATTGTTTTGGTCATGACTGTTCCTCTACACAGTCAAAAAATGTAACTGTCTAATGATTATATGTAATGTTGAATGGATTAAATGCTTTATTCTTGGTAGAAGTGAATGGAAGGAATAGTGTTGGTGTTAGGTTTCATTTATTGTTGAATTCAATGGTTTCCAAGATGTGTTGAGGAGTTTGCTCCTTGTTTAATGTTAACTATTCCTACACAATCCACTCATACAACAGTGAAATGCTATGTGATTGACATTTTCATACAACTGGTCTTTTGGCATGTATTAAATATAATCTAGTCACTTATTTAATGCTTTGGAGACTACTGGTTTGACTGTCCATGCGTTACCAGTGTCTGAGATTCATTAAAGGGTACAAAACCTTTCATTTTGGGGTTATTATGTGTGGATTCAAATGTAGGTTTGATTTGGTTAATGTTTAGAAGAGATCAATAAAGTATTTAAAGACAATCTTATATGTTTGGAGAGGTTTGAGAGGCACTCATCATGACTGTACCCTCACAAATAGTGGCATAGACTGGTTTTACTAAGTTTCCTTTCTCTATGTTGAGGTTTCCTTTCTTTGCCGCAGGGGTATAGTCAGAGGGTTCATTGACAAAATGATCCTTTGAATGGTTACTATAAATATGAATGATTTGATATAGCATATTTCTCATTTTACTTGAAGTTTGGAATAGCTTGTACTTGTGCTGGAATTCTTGGTAGAAGTGAATGGAAGGAATAGTGTTGGTGTTAGGTTTCATTTATTATTGAATTCAATGGTTTCCAAAATATGTTGAGGATTTTTCTCCTTGTTTAATGTTAATTGTTCCTACACAATCCACTCATACAACAGTGAAATGTTATGTGATTGACAATTTCATACAACTAGTCCTTTGGCATGTATTAAACAAAATAGAATTTTTAGCATGTTATTATAATTCTATTTCTTTGTTGTAAACATTTCATTGGTTCAGTTTTGTAAAAAAAATTTGTGTACAATTTTTGTTTTCTATTTTTTCCATTTGATAACCACAGTCAACATTTCAAAATAGTGAATACCATCAAATAATGGAGATAAAGCATGGGCTATGGCATGACACCAGTAGAGTAAAACTGAACCAATGACATGTTTACAACAAAGAAATAGAATGATAATAATATGCTAAAAATTCTATTCTATTTAATACACGCCAAAGGACCAGTTGTATGAAATTTTCAATCACATAGCATTTCATTGTTGTATGAGTGGATTGTGCAGGAACAGTTCACATTAAACATAGCCAGTGTTCTCTTTACTTTCTCAATTCTCTACAAGTCAAGAACATTAGAGTTGTATAATACATTGTTAGTATCCTTTTTCCATGGGTCCTAGGTCTTTGGGTCCATGGAAAGGAAATAGATTACAAAATACACTTCAAAACAAAGGAAAAACTTAGCAAATTCAGTCTAACTCACTATAGATGAAGGAACAGTCATGCTAATAGTTCCTCTAAATCTTCCAAAACATTTATTGAACTCCCCTAAAGTCCTATTGGATCCCCAAATTGCTTAATCCAGTCAACTTACATTAGGATCATGAGAAACTTCAAAGGATTAAAACATTACTTGGAATAGTCAAATCATTATGCTTTCAAATCAATTACCTATCGACATATCCCTTGTGAGGGAGAGAAGCCAAACACATAAAGAACATGCACATAAACATGGCAGCTGAAAAACTTAAATGGAATACACCAAGAAGTACCAAATGATGAATGCTCAACTGTTGTAATGCCAAAGCATCAGAACCGTCCATTTCTAGAACTTGATTTTATAGTCTAAATGATTTTTCTATAGTCGTAATGATTTTTTTAGAACTTGATTTTGTAGTCTTAATGATTTTTTTATAGTCCTAATGATTTTTCTATAGTACTCTTAATGATTTTTCTAGAACTTGATTTTCTAGTCTTAATGATTTTTCTATAGTCCTAATGATTATTCTATACTCTTAATGATTTTTCTTTCATCCTAATGTTTGTTGCTCTTGATAAATTAGGCCTTGAATTTGAATTTTTGTTCACTATTTTATTTCAGCTTGATATTTCATTCATTTTTCATATACACAGAGACTACACATGATGATAAAAAAATGAGCTATTTGATTAAGGTTAACTATTCATGATTGTCAATAGTCAATATTTCTGATGGTACTCCTTGGTGTATTTCATTTTAAAATAATCATGTTTCTATGGCTATGATAAATGTCCCTTTGTGTTGAGAAAATTAGAGTTGAAAAAATGGTTGCAAACAAATCATCCTTCTTCCACCAACATTCTAGTCAATGTACAAGTAACGAGTCATTCCATTCAAGAAAGACCATGTCTAACAATATCAACACAGAACAAAATAAGGAGTATGCAAAATTTAGTGATTGTATCTTCCATTAGAGCCACTTCATAGGCACAGGTGATGCACATGCATATTTGCTTGAGCACTATTGGGAGCTTACCCAGCAACACATGTACTATTGTGAAAATCACCACAAATCTATTTGATGTTGGGTCTAGCATATACCTTCTATGATCAACTCTTATATGCACAGGTGATGAACATTCAAATTTGCCTAAGCTGTACTTTGAGTAGTCCTCCTACACATGTACTATTGTGAAAATCATCACAAGTCCATTTGTTGGAGGGCTACTCAAAGTACACATGTTTGGAGGTCTGAAGGAAATAAGAGAATTTGAAGAGTCACGAGTCTTAAGATTGTACTTAATATAGCCAAGCTTCATTCAATGGTACATTCAAACATGAAACAAACCATTCTTAAACCAAATTAAACTAGTAAACCAAAGGACATGCTTTTACTACTAAGTCTCTATTTTTTGGGCATATTGATTATAAGTACTTGACATATATCACAAATGTTGCTAATTAAAGTTGGCGGGATGATTACGCCTATCCTGAAAAAAGACTGTCAAATCATTATGCTTTCAAATAAATTACCTATTGACGCATCCCTTGTGAGAGAGAGAAGCCAAACACATAAAGAACATGCACATAAATAGGACAACTGAAAAACTTAAATGGAATACACCAAGAAGTGCTAAATGATGAATGCTCAATTTTTGTAATGGCAAAGCAATATCAAAACTGTCCATTTATAGAACTTGATTTTTCTATAGTCCTAATGATTTTTCTTATTTCTTGTCTATGCTTGGTGACAGGATTTTGAACATTGTTGACATACTTAAATGGAATACACAATACCAAATGATGAATGCTCAATTGTTGTAATGGCAAAGCATCAAAACTATCCATTTCTAAAATTTGATTTTGTATAGTCTTAATTATTTTTCTATAGTCCTAATGATTTTGAAAATTGTTGACAAAGAGTGTTTCTTTTTTTTATTATAGTATAAATGATTTTTCTATAGTCGTAATGATTTTTCTTATTTCTTGTCTTTTGTCCCTTTTTTATTTCCTATGTCTATGCTTCGTGATAGGATTTTGTCACCTTCTTTTGATGGTATATTTCATTCAGTCTATGTGGAATACTATTTTGTTCACTATTTTATTTCAGCTTCATATTTCTTTCATTTTTCATATACACAAAGACTACACATGTTGATAAAAAAAATGAGCTATTTGATTTAGGTTTACTTTTCATTATTGTAAATGGTTAATATTTTTGATGGTACTCCTTGGTGCATTTCATATAAAAATAATCATATAAAAATAATAAATGTAGTAACGATGGTGTGGTGCATTATTGATATATAGGCTCGATGACTCTTGTCAATGTGCCAAACTGTTAATGTGGTGGTGGGCAGTGTGTGTTGAAGACTTTACGAACACTGAACAACCCTGGATGACAATTTTGGTGCTGCCCAAATAGAAAAAAGGTTGTTGATCTGTATATATTTAATGTTTCTAATGTAAATACTATTCATTATAATATAAGAACTAATGTAGACTGGGCATCACAGGGAAATAATGGTTGTGGATACTTTAGTTGGGTCGATGACAACTCATCTGCTTCTATTCACCCATCTTCACTTATCCACGATGAAGGATTTGAGTGCAAAACATGTCAGGATAGGGCAAATTCTGAAATTATATTTTTACGATGCCTTCTCTTTATTGTAATCACATATCTTTATTGCGACCATATGCAAAGATGAACTCAGTAATTAGTTAGTTTAGTATTTTCATATTGTAACTAATATTTTAATATGGATATGACATAACTTCTCTTTGCCTCAAGTGCACATATATATGGTTTACATTTTTTTTCAGAATAATTCTTCATGTTTATGGCTCAGGTGAGCCCCAATCTGCTATCAATCACATGATTTAACATATATTGTTTTCTTGGTTGTTCCATTTGTTCCTTGACCTTGACTATTGATTGACTATCATTTTCAAGCTTGAGCGTGGCTTTGTACCAGGCATGATCCATAGATTTGTACGCAATGTTGATTTGTGAACGTAAATAATGCATTGAACATAATCTACAAATGTTGCATGGTATGAAGTCTTGCTGAAATTTGAGCGTCCTCCCTTTATTCCAGTGAGAGATTGGAATGAGTTCATTTTGGATGCAAAGGAGAAAGGGGATACTCAAAGAGGAATTACACCAGCAAATGGGAGAAGGTATAAACATTTTAATATATTTTTATTATTAAATAATGAAATTTGCATATACTAGTGTTCTAAGCATCCTCATTACATGATTTAAGGTCTTAATCCATAGAGAAATTAAATTAGACTTACTATCCAAAATACATAAAAAAACATGCACATAAGCATGACAACTGAGAAACATAAATGTAGATTTCACAATAGCTAAGAAACATAATTGTAGGCATCATAGTCACAATCTTTTGGAGACAACGTAATTGAGTTGTGTACCCAAGCGGTGGAGAGCAACTTCTGCACCCCTGATTCCAAGTTGAATACATCTTTTGGGGGACCTTGTATTCATGAGCAACAGATGTAGTCAACTTGGAATCGGAGGTGCAGGAGTTTCTCTCCACCGTCCGGGTATACAACTCAATTACGTTGTCTCCAAAAAATTGTGACCATGATGCCTACAATTATGTTTCTTAGTTGTTGTTTCCTAGGACCCCTTATGACCCTTTACGATTGTTTACAATCCCTAAGAATACATCTTAGAGGTCTTAAAATGTCGTAAAGGGTCATAAGAGGCTCCTAGGAGGGGCCAGATGAGCTTCCACCTTCACGTGGTTGGCCTTGTTAAGTAGAGAATGTTAAACTATTCTTGAAACAAAGAGAAGCTCAATAATTTAAGGTCTCAGTCCACCGAGATGCTGAAAAAATGACAGGAATCAATGATGGAGAGTTTTTAGATTCTAAGAAGACGTATATAGAGTGGAGACCAAATTGAGTACCAGTGCAGAGATGATGATTTAGTAACCTACATCTATAAAACCTTCACAATTATCCCTTCTTTGGCCTCCACTTTTTCCTCTTCTCAAAAATAGTTATCTAGAAACTTTGGATACCGTTTCTCATCCATGCATGAAATGTGCTAGTGATCATATAAAATTACTTTAGGCCTCCATTATTGATTAGATGTACAAGTGTAAAATGTTTTTGCGAGACTGGGATCAATTTGTGCAGTGTACATAAATATAAGGCAGTGATTATTCTCGATGATTGACAGGTATAAGTCTTCTAGGCCTTACCTAGTAGCTAGGACTAAAGATAACACAGCTCAAGAGACCATCATAGGTTGTCTCTTTCTTCAGTCTATATTATTGACAGAATGTTTTACCTTAGCTCATCAAATATGGGGACTTGAAAGAATTTAATGAAATATTTTCATGACAACGTATATTATTTAAGTTGACATTGCATGAATTTATCTACTTTGTGCACTTGTAGACTATTTGGACAGTGATAAAGAAGAATTTGATGTTAAGTTCCAACATAAAGTGAGTAAATTTGTTTTAAGTAAGAAAACAATGATAACATGAATGCGTTTGAAATTGAAATGTAGCTTGTCGATTCTTATCGTACACAACCTGTGCATGTTGATGACAATGAGGACATGCATCACAGTAATACAAGTAAACATCTTAAATTGATTGGTGTAGTAATACAAATTTAATTGCAACTAGTGTTTGGATTAATGTAACAATTTGTATTGCAGTTGTAGAGAGTGTAGAGGCCATTATTAATGAGCAAGTTGAGGTTGAGGCTAAGGCCAGACAAACTGACCTCGATGTTGATGATGTGACTAGATCAGATAAAGAGCTATACGATTATGAATGCTTTCAATGCCTTTATTACCAAGAAATCACCACCCACCATTAATGAATATTAATGATCATTGTTTCCTAAGGTTAATCATTATTTGTGTATGCTGATCACCCAAGTCTTTGGCTATGATTTGCATGTTGTGCGGTTTGTCAGAAGTGGGGGTATGACATGTTGGTTGGATTATAACATATTGACACTTACACCATGAAGAAGACAAATGATTAAACAAAAAGAGAGGACCAACTAAACCATCTTTTGGTCAGTCTATATCACATTAAGAAACAACATCAAGACTTAAGAATCAAAATAATCAAAAGCTTCTTCAAGACCATGAATGATCAACAACATTCCATTAGAAAACAAAACACTAATCTATGTTATCATTAAGCCATAAAATATGTCTTTAAAGTTTAGAAGCATCACAAAAACTTTCAAGAAACATAGTACTATCCAAAATATGTCTTTAAAGTTTATTTCTAATGATTATGATGATGTTGATGTTGATGTCTATAATTTATTTCACTTACTGATGCTTGCCTAGATTGAATTTTGAATTGCCAGGCTAGAGAACGCTTTCAAAGTTTAGGGTCTATTCCACATGATACTCTTAGTTACAGCTCAAATGCAACTCAACATATTTTTGATGCTGGGAAACCCACTACAGAAACTCATTAGGAGGTGAAATTTAATGCTGTGAATCTTGGCATTGTTAATGTTATTACTTTTCGTCATGTTTCATATTTTTGAAAATGTTTCTTGGCACTATCTTCTTTTTCAATTCCTATATTTGCAGCTTTTTAGATCATTAACTTAAGCATTACATGTCTTTGTTCAAATTTTATTCTAAAACTATATTATATCTTATTCTTATTACAATGTTCTTTGTTGTGGGGCAGGAGGTCAATCTTCATTGTCTTCATTATGGGGGACAATGAAGATTTCTCTGACAAATAGCAGGTCTTCTTTAGTATCTTATAATAACATGCTAAGCTGATAAAGGTGTTATGGGCATTTAATCTACAATTACTAATAGATTAAGAATATTATTACTATGCTTAATGTTCCATTTAAATGCATTTAACACAAAAAACAAATTTACAAAACTAAACCAATGGCATGTTTACAACAAAGATGTGTTGAGGAGTTTGCTCCTTGTTTAATGTTAACTGTTCCTGCACAATCCACTCATACAATAGTGAAATGCTATGTGGAAGGGATGGTTGATAGTGTCCCTTGAGGGAAGGGGGATTTTGAAAGACTTGTTATCATTGTATTGTGTATTTCTAATCTATTTGGATGCAGGACAGACCAGGAGAATGAAGGATCACTCACTGATTGCATGATCACCCAGTTTTGAAGGGTCACTAGTTGAGGGGACAGTCAAGCTCTAGATTATTGGGCCATTGGAGGACCCTATTTCTTTGTATTAATTGCTATTCAAATTAGATGCATGGATTTCTTGTGAATTATTGACTGCTATGTATCCTACAACTGCATTTGTAAATCTGCATATACTTCTCTAGGGTTGTAAGCCACTTAGAGATCAAAATAGAGAAACTAAATCAAAATCGTTCTTTTTCCTATTTCCTTTTAACAAAGTCTCAACTATCAATGATACAATACATTTGATGCCCTAATCTATCAATACAAATGATGCCTAGCTAGAAGCTCATGGGCTATCCATTTGATAACCACAGTCAACATTCCAAAAAAATGGATATCCTTGAGCACAAGCACCAATAACATCAAATAATGGAGTTAAAGCATCGGCTAGGGCATGACACTAGTAGAATACGATCATTTCAGTGACAATAATATACAATGGTGTCATTAAACATATATGCCAGTAATATCAACAAACTTGAATCCAAACATTTGAAAACCAATGACATGTTTACAACAAAGGTCTAATAGAACTCCCAGCAATTCTTAAACATACTTTATCTAATATGATGAATTCTTAAACAATTAAGGTTGGAGTAGACATAGTTATCACACTTTTTTTTTTTGTGGTACAAGGAAGATTTGGCTAGGTCAAATCTTCCTTCGTGCTAGTAATCTACAGAATTAGACCTTTATTAACAATTGATCATATCAAATAACTAGTATGTTTAAGAATTGTTGGGATTGGTCCTTTGGTGTGTATTAAATAGAATATATAGAATTTTTAGCATATTATTATCATTATATTTCTTTGTTGTAAACATGCCATTGGTTCAGTTTTGTAACTTCACTGTTGTCTGAGTGGATTGTGCATGAACAATTAACATTAAACAAGGAGCAAACTCCTCAACACATCTTGGAAACTCCATTGACTTATACCAAGAATAAAGCATTTAATCCATTCAACATTACATATAATCATTAGACAGTTACATTTTCTGATTGTGTAGAGAAATAGTCACGACCAAAATGATCAAAACTACTTTCACCCTTGTGCAAGCTATTCCAAACTTCAAGTAAAATGAGCAATATGCTATATGAAATCATTCATATTCATAGTAACCATTCAAAGGATCATTTTGTCATTTTAGAGAGCATTCATGATCAAATAAAATGCAATGCATTTGAAATTTGCAGTCGAATATGATGCCAGAGGCTTGAAAGATGAAGAAATCACATACGAAGAACATGCCATTGGTTCAGTTTTGTAAATTTGTTTTTTTTTGTAATTAGTAATTGGAAAATTAAATGTAGATAACACCTTTATTAGTTTAATTAGCATGTTATTATCATATCAGATAAAGTATGTTTAAGAATTGTTGGGACTAGTCCTTTTGCGTGTATTAAACATAATAGAATTTTCAGCATATTATTATCAATCTATTTCTTTGTTCTAAACATGCCATTGGTTTAGTTTTGTAGATTTGTTTTTTGTGTTAAATGCATTTTTCCTGAGGAGGGGTCTTGTTCTGAGGAGATTGATGAAGATTGTGCACCTCAAAAACCAATTCATAAGGTACCAATCCATGTTTCCTATTCGCTTATATTTTTGGTTTTGTAAATCTCCTTATAAGTTTCATGTCCTTTCTTTTGATTACTATGGATGACATATATATATTACATTTAACATTCAACTTCTTTACATTTTAGAACATGTAGTGTGTTTTTTAAGGATTTTACCAAATCAACTTTTAACATAAACCGAAAACACCACACTGATATCTTGCCCTTGCAACATGACAAAATATTTGCATTTGACCAATAACTGCAAGCAATTGAATGATAAATCCACATACATATATCTTTGTAAAATACCTAGAACATCAAAAAGATGGCTAAGTGGCTACCGCCATGATTTTTATCTACTGATTATGGGAAAAAAAAAGCACCAAAAAGAATTGAATAGAAAACATGATTGGTCATTTCAGAGAGCATTCATGATCAAATAAAATGCAATGCCTTCTCTCACGCTCGATTAGCTTTCACCCACTCATTTTCTCCCACTCCTTTTCTCTACAATCGAAATAAAAATGATTTGGCCCTTTCAAAATAGTGAATCGATATCCTTGAGCACAACACCAATAACATCAACTATTTTGATCTATGGGTACCCTAATGTTGGCAAGGGTTCTTTTATTAATAAGATTACTCTGCAAGCTTGAAGAAGCGATATATTTTGGCAAATGAAGAGTGGAAAGATGATGATTTTCTTGATATCATGGATGGACGCAATGTTGCAGATAGAATGGGAAGACATCTTTTGAGCCTGGCCCTAGATCCTTTGATAATTGGGGTAGGATCCAGACCCAAGCTAAAAAGATGTCTTCCTTTTTGTTGTGGAATATAGGCTCTGCTGCTGCAACAACGACAAACTACAATGTACATATCACAACAGCTGAGAAACATAAATGTAGGCATCATGGTCACAATTTTTTGGAGACACAACATAATTGAGTGCTATTCCTAGACAATGTAAAGCAACTACTACTTTGCATCATCTCAGAAAACCATTCAATTATGTTTTATCTCCAAAAAATTGTGACCATGATGCCTACATTTATGTTTCTTAGTTGTTGTGTCCCAGGACCCCTTATGACCCTTTATGATCCCTAAGAATACATCTTAGAGGTCTTAAAATGTTGTAAAGGGTCATAAGAGGCTCCTAGGAGGGGCTAGGTGAGCTTCCACCTTCACGTGGTTGGCCTTGTTAAGTAGAGAATGTTAAACTATTCTCGAAACAAAGAGAAGCTCAATAATTTAAGGTCTCACTCCACGGAGATGCTAAAAAAATGACGGGAATCAATGATGGAGAGTTTTTAGATTATGAGAAGACGTATATGGAGTGGAGGCCAGATTGAGTACCAATGTAGAGATGATGATTCAGTAACCTACATCTATAAAACCTTCATAATTATCCCTTCTTTGGCCTCCAATTTTTCCTCTTCTCAAAAATGGTTATCTAGAAACTTTGGATATTGTTTCTCATCCATGCACGAAATGTGCTAGTGATCATATAAAATTACTTTAGGCCTCCAGTATTGATGAGATGTACAAGTGTAAAATGTTTTTGTGAGACTGGGATCAATTTGTGCAGTGTACATAAATGAAAAGGTGGTGATTATTCTCGACGATCAACATGTATAAGTCTTCCAGGCCTTACCCAATAGCTAGGACTAAAGATACACAACTCAAGAGACCATCATAGGTTGTCTCTTTCTTGGGTCTATATTATTGACAGAATGTTTTACCTTTCATTACCTCATCAAATCCAGGGATTTGAAAGAATTTAATAGAATATTTTCATGACAACGTATATTATTTAAGTTGACGTTGCACAAATTTATCTACTTCGTGCACTTGTAGACTATTAGGACGGTGATAAAGAAGCATCTACTCCCATGGCCATGCTTCTTTATCACCGTCCTCATAGTCTACAAGTGCACGAAGTAGATAAATTCATGCAACGTCAACTTAAATAATATACATTGTCATGAAAATATTAAATTAAATTCTTTCAAATCCCTAGATTTAATGAGCTAATGAAAGGTAAAACATTTTGTAAATAATATAGACCCAAGAAAGAGACAACCTATGATGGTCTCTTGAGCCTTGTTATCTTTAATGTGCTTATACGTCAATTTTTTGACACTTAATAATTAATTCTGATGACACTGCTATACATCCGACATCATTTCTTGTCAGAATATAGGACAACATGTTGCCTATCCAACAGATAAAATGTTGGAGAAAATACTTTACAACAATTATTGTGACAATAATGCTATATGTCCAATAGCAAACCCTGTCGGAGATACACAATTTTTGACAGACAGATCCGACACTAATGCTACATCACCGACAGGATGATCTATCAGAAATTGGTTGAAGATTTGTCACAATACCAATAGTTCTAATGTCGGAAAGGATATCTTCTCAACAGTTAGTTCCAACAGAGATTGTGTATTTTTGATAGGTATTTGTGTCAGAATTTTGATAAAGGGACCGCAAGAAATGCCATAACAAAGATGTTATCATGTGCAAGATTCTGACATAATGGGGTGTCGGTAAATCGACGGATATCTCTCTTGTCACAATTTCCAACACAATAACTGTGATAGACACATGTGTCAAAATGTTGACAAATGACCGTTGCAAATCTGACAAATGGCCATCGAAAATTAACCTCAAATGTACTAGTGTGATATATTGATCAAAGGATTTGTATGGGCTTAGAATAAATCTAAACATTTGCAAAAGAAGTTGTATTGTAATCAGATCAACTACTATTTCAGTTTAACCATTGTAACAGATAAATCTCTTCACCGAGTGGACTTGAATGTCTTTGTGATGCCCTATGTCATTCATAAAATGTACATTGTTATCCTGTCAACCCCATAGTGAATGCTGGTTGGATGATAACTGTTAGTCTTAAATCCTCTAACAAGGTCACACCTTACAGTGTGTTTTGTAACCTTTAATAGGGTTGGCTCTTCACCGAGCTCACTTCAGAAGAGTGAACAATATTTTGGGTTGCCAATCCCAGGTAGTTTTTCCCTTTACAGGGTTTCCACGTTAAATCTTTGTGTTATGTGTTTCTATGATGATTGTTTGGTTATCATTTTTTACATGTTGCATCTTTGATTTGGTCAGTAATCACTATGAGAAATTAACTGGTAATCGGTAAAAGCACAGACATTTTTAGTATTGCATGTTACCGAGCTGCAGAAGTTTGCTAAATTTGTTTAAAGATATACATTTTATATTTGGGACTATTGGATAACTGATCTAACTGATTCACCCCCCTCTCAGTTATTCTAACATCATCAAGGTGGTGTCATTCGTGAACCCTTCCTTTGAGCTTGATTATGGCATCTTGATTTAATCAATTTTTGTCTTGTTGCATGTCGAGTGGTTTGATGTGGTTTTAGTGTTAAAATAGTTTGAGGAATTAATTAAGATTAATTAAATGAGATTAAATAATTATACCTTACGATACATTAAAAATATTAAATACAAGGTTAATTAATTATAATTAATTAATTAATTACTTATGTTTAATAAATAATTTAATTGTAAAGTCAGAATTAATTAATTGAGTAATATAATAATTATTAAATAAAAATAAAATTTAAATGTACAATTTGAGTTAAGTGTTTATTAGTCAAGTTGCATATTTTAAATTAATTAAAATTAAATAATGCAACCTAAAAAGCAATTTATTATAAAATTAGAACTCAACCTTTTAAAATCAACTTAACTTAAAGTAACTTAAGTTGAGGAAAATTAAATAAATACATTTTTTAATAAATTAAAGTTGATAAAAATAATGTTGGTTTTGAGTTCTTATTTCTGGGATTTTTAGTTAAGTAATTCTTTTATTATTTTTTTAAAGTTGAGTTTGTCTTGTTTTTAGAGTTGCATGCTCTAGTCCTAGTTGCTAGGTTTTTTTTATTAGAAATTATTTTGGTCATTATTAGACACGCAGATTTTAGGAATTACAGCTTTTGGCTCTGGATTTGGAATTGAAGGAATTCTTTTAAGCTTGGATGTTTGGGTTGAGATTGGTCTTTGTTGTTTCATAACATTAGTGGATTAAGGTAGAGTTTTGAAATTCCTTTTTTTTTTTCTTTCGAAAAGATTGTTTACATCGTGTTTTCCAAATTGTTAAATATTTTTGAATTGATTATTTCATGGTTTCCATTATTTGAGGTTTTGGATTTAGAATACTTTTTGGGTTTTGTTCTGAGAGGAGAAATTCTTGTTTACATTAAAGTAGGGAATACATCCTTTTAGAGAAGATTAAATAAATAAAATATATATACATACATATATATATATATATATACATATATATATATATATATATACATATATATATATATATATATATATATATATATATATATATATATATATATATATATATATATATATATATACATATATATATATATATGTATATATGTATGTATGTATGTATGTATGTATATATATATGTATATGTATATATGTATGTATGTATATATATATATGTATGTGTATATATATATATATATATATTGTACACACTAAATAGTGGACTTCTCTAAGTCATTACTTCCAATGGGATCCATGGATTGGAAACTTTGAGAAATCGACCTAGAGCTCCCTAAGCATGGAGTCACAAGATTGTTTGAATATTGCTCTCAGCTAGAGCTATTAAAGCATGCAACCTTGCTAGTAAACCAACAATGGGAGATTCAATGAAGACAAGGGCAAGAGTGCCAATATCCTCAAGAATCAAAATGAAATGCTATGCAAACTATATTAAGATGAATATGCAAGTATACAAGCTAAGCAATGAAGATGAAAGTGTTACAATCGTTCCTAATTAGGCTAGGTGAGTTAATCTAGAGCATAAAGGAAACTAAGCTAGATGCCATGAAAACTAAAATGCAATAATGAAAGCTAAATGCAATATGCTCTCCAAAAGCTCCAAAGTCTCCAAGAAATCTTGTAGCATAAGATTAGTATAAAAAGTTCGATCCTAAAATGAGAAGAGAGCTCTCCTTTTAAAGGAATTGAGAAACAACCAACGATGGAGATTAAGAAACAAAAGGTTTAATCAAGGGTGGGGCTAAAAGAGGGATCAATCCATGTGCACAAATATCCTTCAATGAGAAAATAAGAGTTGACTTTGGTGTATATATGAGACAAAAAGTGTTTTTCTTCTTTTTATAAAATAAGAATAATGCTTTATTTGTGCAACTTAGGATAAGAGGAAAAATGGGGGCTTTTTATTTAATAAAAGGAGAGAAAATTCTTTTTAATAAATAAAGACTTCGGATAAAATGGTTAGCCCATAGAAAATAATCGAAAATGATAGAATTAAGATTTGATCAAGGAAATTGATATTTGAAAATTGTTGATTTTTTGAAAATATTGATTCAAGGATTTGATAAATTGTTGAATGGGGGCCCAAAGTCTAGGCGACCATTTTAGGGTGCATATATATATATATATATATATATATATATATATATATATATATATATATATGATGCTCCTAAGAGTCAATTTTATTGTCATTAGTTATATGGAAGTCATTACGTTTGTCAAAGCCATTCAGTAAGGTAGATAATATGAGTTGGTAAGGAAGATAAGGCAATCGGTAAAAGGAATAAGTTGACAAGGAATTTCTGCTAAAGAAAGCAAGCATAGACACTGAGCACCAAGAACCATGTTCTATCGAGCACCTAACTAAGAAGATAAATTAGTTACCGAGATAGAGACAATGTATTACCGAGCAGAGCAGGATGACACCAGATGAGATCTAAGTACATTGAACCTGGACACCATTTAGAAAATAGTTTACCAATCTCGAGGAGATTGAATAATAGAACATTGGAGATTAAAATCAAACAATTATACATGATTACAAGGTGAGTTCAACCAATAATAACTAAGGATGAAATATGCATTGGAAGTGTACCTAATGCTAGCACCATTTCAAGATGAAGATTCTATAAGTTCTAGCATTGCTTCAAGAGTTGTATAAATAGACAAGAGAAGTATAGATTAGGATAATGGAGAATGTGGTTATGGTGATATGAATACATGAGAGGATTGCATGTATAAAATAGAATAGAGTAGAAGGTGAATAAGTAGAGAAAGCCACTGAGTATCAGAGTTTTGCAGAAAAGATCTACCAAGTATTGAATTGTTTATGTGAAGATTACACAGTATGAGGTAATGAGATATTGAGCACATAGAGTCTGATTAGAATTTTTTGACACACATTTGGTGGAAATTTTGTATTGTTGATTAAGTAGTAATCAGAATTAGATGTCTCTTAACCAAGCAGATCTTAACAGATCTTATGTATAAATCCTTTAACTGGGTACAATTCTTAGATTAGAGTTGTGAAATATCATAACTGAGTAGACTTAGCAGTATTAGAACTCTTAACCAGGTTAACGCCTTTAAATAGAGTAAGCTATCATAAATAGCTAAGCATTGTAGTTCTAACCAAACAACTTTGATCCTGCAGTAGTGAAGAGTTGTGCATGTCATCCCCACTACAATTTTTATCCTCTAACAAGGATATTTGTGATACCAAAATCAATGTGTTATGTGTGATGTTTATTAAATGTTCTATTTTCATATGATGCATACAAAGGTTAAGTAATCAGTAAATGAAAGTGAAGAAAGTCTAGAAAAATTGAAAAGTGATTTGAAGTACTAATTCACCCCTCCCCTCTTAGTACTTACCTTTCCACACCTGAATCCAACAATTGGTACCAGAGCTTTGTCTCTTATTAAGGAGTTTAGTCACTTGAGAGGAAAGATATGGAAGGATGGAAAGCTACAAGTAAAAAATAATAATTGGTAGTATGGAAATAGATCTAAAGATGGCTAATGAGAAAATTGAACAATTAAGCAGAAAGTTAAAACATTCAATTAGTAAAAGGAAAGAGATTGCACTACAACTAAAAGATACTTAAGATCATGTTGAGGAACTTGAAGAACAATATAAGGGAAGTATGTCTGATGAATCTGATGCACTCATATTAGAACTATCTAAAATGAATAAGAATCTAGTTGATCAGGTGAAAACACTGAAAAGAGAATAAGAAGCATAGTCAGTAAGGATGTGTGAGATCCTAGAACAAAAAGATAAAGTTGAGGATGACAAAAGAATTACAAAAGAAGAAAGAAGACAAATGAATACTAGACTTGATGAGAAAGATAGAGAAGTCATGAGCTTGAC
Organism: Chamaecyparis obtusa; assembly: GCA_027943335.1. Classification (NCBI taxonomy): domain Eukaryota; kingdom Viridiplantae; phylum Streptophyta; class Pinopsida; order Cupressales; family Cupressaceae; genus Chamaecyparis; species Chamaecyparis obtusa. Next base: position 161,602 of record BSBK01012686.1, read on the forward strand.
ACAAACTCACTATAACTTGACTGATCAACTTGTTATGGTTAATCAAGATGTTACTAGGAAAGTTGGTGAGATTGTAAAATTGAGATCTAAGAATGAACACTTAAAGAATGATCTGAAAGCTGAGAGAGATGCTAATGAAATCTTGAAAAGAAATTAAGAAGTATGGAGGATTTTGGATGAGCAATTGAAAAAATCAAATACAACCTAATGATACCTCTAGACTTGGTTTCAATGCAAACAATACTTCCGAGAAGGGTGAGTACTCCAAAGAAGTAACCAACTAAGACAAAGATGCTATCCCACAAAAGGCTAAGAAGCCTACATGTTATCATTGTGGGAAACTAGGACATACAAATAACATATGTAGAAGCAAGAGAGGTAATCCACCAAATTCTCCTAAATTTAAAGGTAATTGTTATAATTTCAATAAGTATGGACATAAGGCATTTAAGTGTAGATCAAGAGTTGTGAACACTCTAATAAATATGAGGTTTGATGATTACTATAACAAATACAATAAATATAGTCACAAATCTAGAGAATGCAAGTCATAAAGAAGAAATAAGAAATGGGTCCCTAACCAACCAATAGAATGTTGACAACAACCAACAAGGTCCTACTATACCATGGAATTATAATACTAGGATTTCTTGTACTGCATGTCGAATATTCAGTCGCATTGTTGCAAATTACTTCAGGATACATGAAATGAATAATAGGAAGTCATAGAGAAACATTGGAATGGATTGTTTCCATTTCCATAGAGTCGATCACCTTGTCAAGGACTGCAAGTACCGAAACAAGGATTCAACCGAGAAGTAACCAAGTGAAAAGACTCCAGTGAATATTGATGAAATCCGAGAATAGATGAATAAAACTTGGAGAAGAAAGACACAAGATGATGGAACAAAATTGGGAACTAGTGATGGCACCACATCCCCTGGATTGGGTGTACCTATCTTCACTTAATCGATCAATGTATGTTCATATGAGCTGATAACTTAAAGTTTATCATAAATTGGTTCTTAGATTTATCACTAAGATCCATATCAGCATATTAAGATGCATCTGGATAATTATTATTATGTTTTGGTTCCATATGTTGATCAGTGATTAATTAGAGTTATTTTGTTACATTCGGTAAAGTAAAGTATAGTTTGGTCAAACAATCACATAAAGTTAGGTAAGGAAGCATTAAATGCATTTATAATCATTGGAATCCCTAACATAAAATAAAATATATAAATAGAGGGTGAGATACTTCATTTTTACTTTACATTCTTGCCAGCATATTTGAGCTATAAAAGATACAAGATCAAAGAGCTAATTCTGAGCATTCAATCGAACATTTTGAGCACATTCAAGATCATTTAATTTATTTATAGTGTTCACCAAGTTGTTTAAGAGATTAGATTGTTATTTTATTTAAACCCTAGGAATTTGTTGAGATATTTTTGAGATCAAATGGCACCTAAGGTACAAAAGCCAATAGTAGTTGAGAAGATCAACCCTATTCATGCGAAGTAAAAACTTCCAGTCTTCCTCCAGTTGTTGATGCTAAAATCAATAAAATCAGAGCCCCATCCTTGATCCCACCAAGAGTCATTTTGATTAAAGATGTTCTTGTCTTCATCCATTGTAAGATTGAAGATATATGTCAAGAAAAGATCAATACATAGTACCAAAAGTTGTGTGTTAATGATAAATTGAAGAATGATTAAATTCACCTATAGACCAAGGGTTTGGTTCATGCAATGCATGTACCCTGGTGTTCAAACACAAATGGGTAAGAATTGTATTCAGTAGAGTTTATGATAGGTTCATGTGGCTAGATGGGACAATAAAGATAACAAAAGATGTTCTACATATAGTTACTGGATTTTTGGTTGGTGATAGACCAAGGGCCTACAAATAGACTGACAAGAACAAATTTTGTGAACTAACAAAATCCAAATGGTATGGAAGAGGTTTGAAGCTTTCTACAATTAAATATCTTGAGCTAAAGTATACATTGAACATAATATCATATAAGATACTTCAATCATACAGGGTAAACAATGTACCCTATGGAGTAGTGGATATTGCTTACAAGATGGTGAAGAACAATATGAAGATTGTCTTGTGTGAGATTTTGTTGAAGCAATTGGATAACAATAAGAACACAATTTAGAAGGAAAAGAAAAACACTCTGAAATTTGGTCAATTATTGGTATGTATCTTTTTTCTATTTCCAAAATTCATTTCCCACAATTGGTGAGGTCAAATGGAGTGCTGACAAACTGATAGTTTATCAAATCAATGATTACATTCAAATCATGGGTGATAACTTTAATGTTATTATGGATGATTAATTCAGTAAACTTAAAGCTACGATAAATAAGAAACATAGAATTCCACCTCAATTAGTAGAATAATTTAAGGATGAATTATGTTTTGAAGTGGATGTTGATGTATGCATAATAAGGGAAGTTGAGCCTAGAACTAAATGGCTAACCCCGATGGGTTACGAAATAAATATTGATGCAACCATTGTAAAAATTAAAGGACTTTTGGAGAAGCCTAAAGATAGAACTAAAACTTGGTATGGCACCTATGAAGAGGTGAAAGAGAAAATTAGAACCGACATACTAATACCGAAGGCCATAAGGAAGACATGAAAAAGATTAGTGATCTGACTAAAAAATTAGGAATTTTTGATGTTGATGAAGCTAAGGAAGATGTTGTTATCTCTATTTGAGAATTAGATGTTGTCATTAGTATCAAATTAGATCAGTTGGTAAAGGATGGAATAAGATGCTATAGAAGCTAGTTGATTGAATAAACAAAGCCTTCATACCGAGAAGTCACAAGGTAGAACTGAAAGCTAAAAGGAAACAGGTTTAACTGATTACCAGAGTATGTTTACCGAGCATCAAAGTATACCAAGCACCAAGTCAATAAACACCGAGCAGTCTACACACCTAGCACCAGTGTATTATCCAAATAGAGGAGGTTGTATTTACCGAGTTATTCAAGAAATGACATAGTAATTAGGAATGACACATTTATCTATGCAAATAGTTTACACAAATCCATAATATATTTTACTAGGATCGAGGCATATTTATTATGGATGTAATCATTAAATGTTGTGATGATTCTTATGTAATTGTTAGATCTGGGTTAATTTTGTACACTGTAGATCTTAGGTTTTCTAGGATGTTGTAAACCTAATTAGGTCATAGTAGTCATAGCAGTTTTCTATATAATTGTATTTGATGTCATTTTGGCATGGATCGAATATACATGACTAGGAGATCATGAAGAAGTAGCCGCATATCAAGACAACAAAATTTAGACAAGGTTTTCATGAATAAACAATTATCAGAAATAGCAATCAATTTATCAGAAACATTCAAGGCTATCGAGAAGAACAGAGAGTAGTTTACTACACATCAAGGTGATATTTATTCAGTATATCATAGATCTAATTTAGAAAAAGTAAAGTTTTCATTTATAGATATTTTATGTTATTCTCTAATCATTATAGCAGAGTTATAAATCTCATAATAGGAATGACTTAACAGCCTGATTGTAAATCTCTTAACCAAGTGAACACTTAATTGGTGTTGCTTAAATCCTCTCACAAGGTAGATCTAATCGATCTTATTATTTCTCCTAGTAGGGTAAGATCACAAGAACTGATCATGCTTGTAGCCTTAACTAACATACTTTATTTACTACAATAGTGAAGAATTTGTGGGTGTCATCCCCACTACAATTTTTACCTTCTAACAAGGGTGTCTGCGTAACCAAAATACTTGTGTCAAGTGTTACATTTCATGAATGGTTTATTGTTTATTTTTATGCACTTTACATTTACAAACTCATTTGAATGAATGTTGCAAACAATGAATTCAGTTGGATAGCTAGTCACTACTATTGCAAATTGTTCATTCAGTAAAAGTTTTTGAGGGTACTGGTTCACCCCTCCCCTCTCAGTAACTTATCTTTTCTACCCAACAATTGGTATCAGAGCTAGATCTCTTATTTGGAAGTTTAATCACTAAAGAGGAAAGATGGAAAGATGGAAAGATACAGGTTGGACAAGACTATTGAGAATCAAAAGATTCAGATGCAAATCTTCATTGAGCAGTAAAAACAAGCTAAGGATGAATTGAAAAAGTTACTAGTTTAGAGAAAAGATATGGCTATTCGACAATGTGAGACTGATTATCATGAAGAAGACATTGATGACCCATTTGAGATTTATGGATCTAGTTCAGGAAGTATATAAGCCATATCTGAAGGTAGTTTATTTGATCTATCTAAGAAAAATATTTATTTGACTAAACAAGTTAAAGCCCTGCAGATCGGTCAAGAAGTACAAATGATAAGAATGATTGATGTAATGCATAATGCTAGACAATCTAAACAAGAGAGAAATTTGGTCGTTGAAGACAAAAGAAAAATGACTAAAAAGTTACAAGTGAAGGAATGTGAAATACTGAGACTTACTGAGCATCACTTTGAGATATCCAAACAAATGGTTGTTGTAAGCTAGGAGATCAATTGAGTAAATAATGAGTTAACATGGAAAATTAAAGACATTGGTGAACTCAGAGAAGAAAATGAAAAATTGAGAAATGAAGTGAAAATACAGCAACAACATAATGAGGTGATGAAAAAAGATGAAGATAGTTCCAAGAAAATTGATGAATTTCTATACAATCAAAGAGGACTTGGTAGCACTACTGGATTAGGATATACCGAGAAAGGAGAATCATCTAAGAAAGTTGAACAAATAAATACCTACATGAGTCAAAGACCTAAGAAATTGTCATGTTATCATTGTGGTAAACTAGGCACACATCAAATGTTTGCAGGAGTAAAGCACAAGGTAATCCTAAAACCACTCCTAATTTCAATGGTCATTGTTATAGTTGTAACAAGTATGGACATCAAGCACATGAGTGTAGATCTAAGTTGAATAGGACTCCTAACAAACCCTACATGGAGAAACACTATCGCACTTAGAACATGCATGGACACACTTCACAAGAATGCAAAACAAAGATGAAGCAAGTTTGGACACTGAAAGGATAGAACAAGACCTATCAACCAAGAAGACAAGGTAATGCTTATGCTTGGTATTATAACACATGGGTTAACTACACAACATGTGGAAGATATGAAAATATTGCAGCTAACTGCATGAGAAAGAATTGGAGAGGTAGATCTCATAGCTAGACAAGTACTAGCATGGCATCCTTACATTGTCACAAAGTCAGACACTTAAGTAAATATTATAGAGACCGGGCACCAAAAACACAAATCTTTGAAAATGGAAATACAATTGAAGACATCATGAGAATAAGAAACACTATGTGGAGAAAAGCATCAAGTGATAATGTTGAGTCAAGCAATGTAGTTAGTAAAACCTCATCCATTGAATTGGGTGACATCGCCACCTCTACCTAAGCTGAAAAGGTATGCATGGAACTGATAATTCTAATTAGTTATATCTATCATACAGTTCCTTATATCAAATGTTAACATACCAAATTTGCATGAATTAAGATGCATTATGGTTTCACAAGTTTTGAGCTTTAAGTGTTTACAGTCAGTATATGTTAGATCGAGTGAGAAGTTATTAGTTCGTAACTATCATGCAAGGTAAACCGAGCATTAGTATTAATTGAGTAGAATCTCTCATGTTAACTGAGATTATGTTATTTTTGTGGTATACACAAAGTATGACAATTGTCACTGTGTTGTTTTAGGTCGAGTATTTATTGCAAAAAGGTTTGAGTGGGAATTTGAAAATGCTATAAATACATGGTGGACTTAGTTTATTTTTACACAATGATTACAAAGAGCTAAGAGTCTACAAAGTGCAATTGAGAAAATTATTTTTAGAGCATTTGAGCATAGATTTGAAGAATTTTGAGTATTCTCATTGTCATTATGAGTAAGTACTATCAGTGCCAAGTTTTTCATTTGATATATACTGAAACCCTAAATAAAGAACACTGGCGTCCACATCCAAAGTGAATAAATCAAAGAATATAGATGAGGAGGAGGTGAATCTAATTATTTCTGCTACTTACAATGAGCATAAATTCAAACTTCATCCTAAAGTGGCATCACAAATTGACTAAATGGAAGCATTTTTTAGCATACCACCTAGAGTTTTTCTAGTAGAAGACGTCTATTCATACATTCACTGCAAAATCAGAGAGATTGGATATTTTGAGGTGATTGCTGAATAGTCTCACAATAGGTAGAGATAATCATGCCATTGTCTCTCTCTCAAGGGTAATATCTATGCTATGGACTACCTATCCCCATTATGAAATGCATTTAGATTGTAAACCTAGGGATGTAGAATTGAAATGGGACAACACAGTTTATGCACTAAGTTCCTTTAGGAGTCAAAACATGTATGCTACAAGAAGATAAAATGCATAAAAGGAATCTACGCTATTGTTGCAGGAAGGTAAACACACTTGACTATTGAATGAAATTACTATAGAAAACATATGAAGTAAATTTAAGCTTGTTTAACAACTCAAAACATTCACTATACTTGTATCTCCAAATGTTATAGGAACAACCATAGATATAATGCTGTAGGAATAAAGAGTAGCTCTATTTGAAAATAGGAAAAGTACATAAAGTAAATCTAACCTACTTAATCTAATCCACCTCCCAAGTGGGCCCCCTTGGTTGGCTTTTTCTAACTACTCAACACAAGAAACAATCCAAAATCACTCTTCCATTAAAATCTTCTCAACTGGTTACATCATAACTGAATAACTCATGAAGAATAAAAATAGAGCAACTTTTCTATTCTCAATACATAATTCTTTCTCATTCCCTACTAAAACAATCAAAATCCCTTTATATCAAGGATTGACACTTATGGAAAACATAATAGAAAAGTCTCATTAAGTCTTGCCACATGTGGAGGAGATAAATCAACCATAACATGATACAATTACCAGTGTCAACGGAATAAGAGTTCTAAGGAAATGTAGCAAGACTAATTCCCTATATTTCTAGAACAACAGCTCCTTCAAAGATCAGCGTATCCATCGGATGTTGAATTCTCTCACTATGGTTGGTCTTCTAACTTCCTTCTTCAATGTAGATGCACCACTCATCACACCGCTTTGTATTTACCTAAAAGGTTAGTAACATTCGATACATATGCAAGTCAACATTTTCAACTCCTACTTAGATATTAGAACACAGCTTGAAATAATTATATGAAATACTTCATTATATTTATAATAACAAGTAAAACATATCATTCAAGCTACCCTTAGATCTTGTGACTTTGGCTATACTTGGCATAGGTTCACATAGTATAAGTAATAAAATGTCTTGGAAATGTTTGCCAGAGTATCAACAAAACATAAAGGATCATAACAAAATTGAGTCAATAATTAGACTCATCATTTTCCCCCTACTATCAAAATTATTGTCCTCAAGCATTTTATCTCCTTGCAATTGTCCTAAAATCTCCAACAGTAGTCTTTCCCTTATTTCCACTTTTGAAAGTGTAGTAGAACCCCCTTGTTCGCTCCAAGTGATTTCTCTAATGTTCTTCAACCAACTGATCCAACCTAGAAGTATTGATATCATATAATGGCCAAAAGAGTGTAGGTGGCTAAAAGGATAAGGGCATCCATAGTTCCCTCTTGGGCTATCATCCTAAATTCATGTAATTAGCCATTCTAATGACAACTACTTCATAATTAATGGGGCTATGTGGTTCTTCTTTTCTAAAAGCTTCGAGCAACCTATTCCACCTACTTCTGACCCCTAAAAGAGCTCTTTGGGTTGTAAAATTGGGCAGTGTCTAGTAGTCTCTGTAAGCTTTATCCCTCAATGTAAACACTTTCTCTCTAATCTCAAGCTTTTGTTTCCCATATGTCAAATTGAGCCAGTCTCTTAGAAGAACATCCAGTTTATGAGACTCAGCCCTTAATGGAAAAGGCTCAGATTTCTCCAATTCCCTGTAGGTGTTCAATTGTCTGTGACAATTGGTCTCTTTATGCATCCAAGACATTAAGACTCTTAGGTGAATGTCCCCTATATAGAGCAGGGGATTCCACTCTGTTTCATGTGGGATAACAAAATTGTGTAAATAAAACTCACATAACAAGTTTTGCTGCCATGTTGGCAAAATCTGATACAAACCATAGAATTCTTGGGCCATTTTGAATTCATAATCAATGTCCTTCATTGTCATCATAAGTTGAAACAAAATAAATTGCTCCTTTAGGCAAATAGCATATATTCTAGGTGGTGACCTATAGGCGATCACTTGGTCAGCTAGTTTCAAGGCCTTGTTCATTTGCTCTTCCTATTTCTTCAACTATTCTTTGAGGGATTAAATTTCCTCATCTTTCTCAAACATTTCCCTCTACATTTGGTTCCTTTCCTACTTCCACCATGTTTTCTAAAAGGTAAAATGGTTAAACAGATGAAAGAGGACAGACTGAATAGTTGATGGAGGGAATTCTTACATTTGGGCTTTCTTTTTCTTCTCCTTAATAGTCTGCTAGAAGAAATCAATGAGCCATGATGATTGATAAGGTATAATGGACATATTAGAATACACAGGATGCTGGGAAGCAGATTGAACATTCTCAGGAATGTTTTCTTGAATTACTTCAGGGTTCGGCTCAGGCACTCCTTCATCATTCTAAGGCATACTACTACTCAGTTCTTGCTCATTAGGAGTTTCCTCCATGTGTTGGGATTCTGCTTGGGAAGGAGAGTCATCAGGAATAACTTCAATAGAGGGATCTTTAGCTGGTGTTGGTGATGGAACATTTGGTTTTTGAGGAGAAGGAGGGGTTACTTGTCCTCTCATTCGAGGGCTTCTACACATAGCTGCCTCTTTAACAACTACAATTTTAGGTTGGTGAGACCTTTTTATTTTATGTGCTGTAGGAATAGATGCTACAGGAGTAGTTACTACAGGACTCAACCATTTCCTTTTATTAATCTAGATTGCAGGGTTTGAAATCTCTCCTTCTAAGTTAGGGATTTCTTTCCTAACTTTTTGTTTTCCTTTTCTTGAGGAAGAAGTGGGTACACTACTCTCTGGAGTAGGTTCAGGGGGTTGGTTTTCTAGTGGAAATTCTAGTTCTTTTTCTTTCACAACTACTTCCTTAGTAGGGTTGGAAGATTCTACTACATCATCTAGAGGCTAGGCCACAGGATTTCCTTGAGGTTGCAAAATTTTAGTTTGGACAAATTCTACCCATGACATTGGGGAAACATCCCTAAGAGATCTTTCTACTAAAATCTTGATTAGGGCATGGTGACTAATTGAATTTGCATTTCCTCTTTGAGTTTCTTCAGTACCAATACTTAGCATATTATAAAGAAAATTATGAATATTAACCTGAAGATTTTGCTTGATATAGCTAAGCAGCTTAAAATGGTGAGCATGTAGGTTTGAAAATCTCCCCTCACAAGTTAAATACCTGATGATATGTGTAGCCAGCTCTAAAAATGGATGAGGAAGGGACAATCTGCTACACCCCTGCTTAGTAATCTCTAGCAGAGGATCACCTGGCCTAGAAAACTAAGCACGAGATGACCTAGTGTCATCCTCATTTGGATAATGTTCACCCACAACTGGTAACCCTGTAACTTCTATAATTCTCTCTTCAGTGGACACAACTATCAATCCCCATACTATTGCTTTCCCTTCTTCAAATGTACTCATGAATTCCACAGCAACCTCCTCATTAAACTATGTCAGCTACAGAAAATAACCAAGCCAGCCACATGCATTGAACCTATAGACTGCCTCAACATTTGCCAGCAAGATACCATGAATAGCTGGTTCATGTCTCTATAAATGTCCACCCATCTTAATAATGCCCAATTTCTAACTTCTCAGCTCTCCAACCCACTTCTAAAACTTCCAGTTCTTCTGTAAATTTCCTCTTTTGAAATGCAATTGCGATTCTTGAAAAAATGCTGATATTTTTGCTTGTATTTCCTTTGTTTCACTTGACATGAACTATAATTATGGCATTTATTTCAAAGGACATCAATATCTTAAGTGTGAGTTACCTCATAGCTTAATTATGATCCTTTTGGAGTCATGTCAAGTTCAGGAAATTAGGATTTCAAAGTATGGGGGACTGTACGAAGGATTTAAAAACTAAATGAACACAGTCTTAGTACAATAATGATGTAATAGGGGTATGACAAGGATAGTCTAAGAATGACACTTGGAAGTTAGGACACTTCCCCTGCCCCCTACGAAAACTGAACAAGTGTCCTCACTTGTTAAATTTGGCACGAGGTTGGGAAATTGGCTTAGTGCTTGTATTATATATTTAATGCAATACTAGATATAATTAATTTAACCTATGCACTAAAAATAAGTAAAGAGTTAGAAAGTTGTACCTGGCAATAAGTTATCATACATGAATGTGAGTTGATGAGTGTGTTGATTCCAGCAGCCGCAGAAGATTATTGACGTGGCATTTTATTGAAAGCATTTGAAAAGAGGAATTGTGGGTGACATGGAATTTGAGTGGGTGGTAGACATAGAAATGAGATGAGTTGGTGAGAAGAATTTAGAAACATGAATGGAGAAATAGACTTCATTAAATGAAGTTTTATTATGAATGCTTAAAGAAAGCATGTCATGGTGATGTTGCGGGAGGAAGACTTTCACCTTCTACTGCAGGAACTGTTTCTTGAGGCACTGTTAAATTGTGCATGTTGAATTGTTGTAAGAACTCTTCCTTGGTTTGAGGCTTGTGATATAGGCGCAAGTGGTGTCTATTGACTAGCAGCTTAAATTGTACTAGATCAAGTGTTGTCAGCTGAACTGCTCCATTATCAAAGACATTGAATTTCATAGGGTCTGAGCCATCTAGTTTGTAGTTTTCCTGGGTTCTCCTTGTATTTGGAATCATATAACAAAGCCCAATCTCCTACTTGAAATTGCTTATTCTTGATATGTGCATCATGCCATCTTTTCCTCTAGTTTTGGATTAGTTATGTTCTCTCTAATGCTAACTTGCACATTTCATCTAATGAGTTAAGATGGAGGAGATGTTCTGCTTGTGCTGCAGGAAGATTGATGTTTAGCTCAAGTGATGTGCACAATGTTTTGTGTTCAAATTTTATAGGCAACATTGCTGCTTTCCCATACATCAATTCAAATGGTGTGAACCCTGTTGTTGTCTTCCATGTGGTTTGGTAATCCCAGACTACTTCTGGTAATTGGCTACTCCAATCCTTGCAATGCAATTGTACTGTCTTTGTCAATATGGCTTCTATTTCTTTGTTTGTCACCTCTGCATGTTCATTGGCTTTTGGATGATAAGGACTAGACTTCTGATGCCTTATGCTATACTCCTTCATTAGCTCTATGATCAGGTTTGATGTGAACTATGCTCCTTGATTTGTGACAAGCTCTTTGGGAACTCCATATTGGGTAAATATTTCTTCATACAGGAATTTAGCTACTTTTTCATCCCTTGCATTACTCATAGCTTTCACTTCTACCCACTTTGTTAGGTAGTCTGTATAAACCAAAATGTAGGATTTTCCATTTGATGGTGGGTCAATTGGGCCAATGAAGTCCATACCCCATTTGTCAAAAGGTGTTATTACTACTTATGGATTGAGTGACATCTCAGCTAATTTTGTTGGTCAGCCCATCCTCTGACATTTATCACATTTTTTGGTATAAGTGGCTACATCTTTGTGTAATTGAGGCCAATAATATCATGTGGTTAAGATCTTCATGGTTGTCCATTTTGTTGCAAAGTGATCTCCATAAGGCTCATCATGACAAGCATGGAGTATATCATACACTTCATCTTCTCTCACACATCTTCTCATAATCTGATTTGGACCAGTGTAAAACATATTGTTATCTATCCATGAAAACTGAAAACTTTTCTCTACAAGCTTTTTCTTGTCTTTCTGAGAGAAATGTGGGGGCATCTTATTTGTTGCTAGATAATTGGCTATGTCTACATACCATGGGCTTTTAATTGCTATATGGAATAGATGTTCATCTGGAAATGTATCCCTAACTTGAGTAGTGTCTTCATAAGCATTTTGTAGTCTAGACAAGTAGTCAACAACTATATTAGCTTTTCCTGGCTTATCAACAATTGTTATATCAAATTCTTGCAATAGTAAGAGCCACCTTGCCAACTTGTCGATTATAGCAGGTTTGTTCATCAAATATTTTATTGCAGAGTGATCAGTGTGAACAAAAATAGGATAGCCTGTAACATAGAGTCAGAATTTGTTCAATGCATAAACTACAGCTAGGAGTTCATTTTTAGTAACTGTGTAGTTCAACTCAGGGCTATGGAGGCTTTTACTGATATAGTAAATTGCATTCTCAAGGTTAGTAGGCTTTTGTCTGAGCACAACACCTATGGCATAATCAAATGCATCTATATGGTTGTGGAATAGAATAGACCAATCTCATCCTTTGAGGATAGGTGCAGTGGTTAGGAGTTTCTTTAATTGCATGAAGGACTCATCACATGCTTGTGTCCACTTGAATTCGGTTTCTTTTGTAAGAAATGTATATAGAGGGCTTGCAATTTGATTGAAATTTTTAATAAAGCATCTATAGTATCCAGCATGTCCTAGTACATCTTTTTGTTTAGTAGGGGTAGGTAGTGTTACTATTACCTCTACTTTAGCTGGGTCCAGTTGAATTCCTGCTACTGAAATGAAATGCCCAAGTACCACTCCTTCCTGCATCATCATAAACCATTTCTCACTATTAAGAGATAGATTATGTTCTTTACACCTGATTAGTACTTTTTCAAGATTCTTCAAAGCTTCATCAAATGTTACTCCAAATGTTGTAAAGTCATCCATATATATCTCCATACAGTCATGTGATATGTCAGCAAAAATACTAATTACAACTCTTTGAAATGTTGTTGGAGCATTACACAACCCAAAAAGTAGAACTGAATATGCATATGTCCCCCATGGACATGTGAATGTAGTCTTCTCTTGGTCCTCTGGAGCAATAGTTATCTGATTGTATCCACTATAGCCATCAAGAAAGGAAAATTACTTCTTACCTGCCAAGGTATCAAGTACTTGGTCAATAAATGGCAGTGGAAAGTCATCCTTCTTGGTAGCTTTGTTTAACTCCCAGTAATCCACACAAATCCTCCATTTGCCTCCCTTTTTGGGTACTATAACCAAAGGTGATACCCACTTACTGTCAGATATAGGATATATAAAGCCATAATCTAATAGCTTTTGTAATTCAATTTTGACTATCTCCCTTAATGCTAGGTTAATCCTCCTTTGAGGTTGATGAAAGGGCAAGCTTCCTTCATTGATATATATTCTATGAGTACATAATGTAGGGGTTAATCCTTTCATGTCCCCATAATCCCATGCAAACGCTTGCTCATGTGTTTGCAATAGTTTAGTTAGTTTCTCTAGTTGTTGTGAAGGAAACTTATTATTCGCATGGAGATTATGACCTTTAGAAAGTTCTACAATAGTTGTAAGGTCAAGCATGGATACTTTAGTGATAGGACCTGTGTTTACTTCACTTGGTATCAACTGGTGAATAATATTGGGTTCTAAAGGTAATACATAATCCTCAAAGTTATCTCCACATGTACTTAACTCTAACATAGATCTTTCAGATACATCTTTAATTACAACATAGTCACTATTAAGAATGCTCCTGATGAATTCATCTTCTTCTTGCAAGTTTAGAAATGATTGCCTATGTAACATCATGAGCTAGACCACAGAATTTAGTTCTTCTTCCTCATCTCCTAAGTCTGGCCATATAGGTGTACTTAAGTCCAATTGTGGTTGAGCTAGAGGATATAGTGCTAGAGGATACCGACCACATGCAACATAGTTAGTCCATGTATTATAATCCCATACATATGAGTTACTTTGTCTCTTTGATTCATAAGGCTTTCGCTATGTTTTCTACTTAGGAGTCCAAACTTGTTTCATTTTTGCCTTACACTCTCATGCAGTGTGTCCATGCTTGTTACAGGTATACCATATCTTCTCCATAGTAGATTTGTTAGCAATATCATTCTGTTTAGCTCTGCACTCATAAGCTGGGTGTCCAAACTTACCATAGTAATAACAATATTCATTGAATTTAGGAGTGACAGGAGGTTTACCTTGTGCTTTGCTTCTACACACATTAGATGTGTGTCCCGATTTTCCACAGTGATAACATGTCAACACTTTAGATTTCTGACCTTGATTGTTGTTGACTTTTTCAACTTGTTGTGATGATTCTCCTTCACTAGTGTAGCCTATACCAGCTCTGCTTCCAAATCTTCTTTGATTGGTTAGAAAGTCATCAATCCTTTTAGAACTGTCCTCAGCTATCTTCATCATTTCATTATGTTGCTTTTGTATCTTTATTTCATTTCTCAGTTTTTCATTATCTTCTTTGAGTGTTGCAACATCTTCCAGTCTTCTTGATAATTCTCCATTCACTCTATTTACTTCTTGATTAACAGTCATCATTTGATTTGATACTTGGAAGTGATGATTAGTGAGTCTCTGTATTTCACTTTCTTTTTCTTGAAGTTGTTCAGTCATCAGTCTTCAGTCTTCAATAGCCAGATTTTGATCTTGTTCAGCTTATCTAGCCTTGTTCATGATTTCCACCATTCTCACCATCTGAGATTCTTGACCAATTTGTAGTGCTTTCACTTGCTCAAATAGATGTTGATTCTTTTTAGATAGATCATTGATTATGCTTTCAGATCCATCAGAGATGCTTCCAAAACTTGATCCAACGTGATCAAATATGTCATCAATAGGTTCTTCATGATAACCAATTTCATTTTGCAAAATTGCAAGGTTCTTCCTTTCAACCAATAATTTCTTCAGTTCTTCCTTAGTTGTTTATACTATTCCAAAAACATTTGCATTTGTATCTTCTGATTCTCAATAGTCTTGTCAAGCTTATATCTCTCCATGACTTAGATCTTTACCCTTTAGTGGTTAGATTGTTCAACAAGAGAACTGAGCTCTCATACCAATTGTTGGAAATAGGAGAGATAGGTACTAAGAGGGGAGGGGTGAATCAGTGCCTTCTAAAACTTTAAATAGTGATAACTGACCAAAATAACTTGAATCTAATTGCATGAATCATTCATCTAGTTAACTTATGAAAGTAACCAATATGAAATCAATATGACAATCACATACCACAAGTATTTTGGTAATGCAAAAACCCTTGTTAGAAGGTAAAAACTGCGGTGGGGATGACAGCCACAAATTCTTCACTATTGCAGATAGAAAAGTTTTGCCTGTTAAGGCTACAAGTTTTGATCACTTCTGGTGATCTTACCCTATTAGGATTAACATATTAGATCAGATAGATCTACCTAGTTATAGGATTTTGACAACACTAATGAAGTGTGCACTTGATTAAGAGATTTCCATAAGACTGTTAAGTCTACTCTATTAAGAGATTTTTATCCATAACTCTATTACAATTGTCAGAAAGCAATAGGCAATTATCTGCTAGTTGGCAACTCAATTGTCTGAAATAGATCTATAAGTGCTCATAAAATATCACCTTAACTGTGATGAATCTCTTCCCTATTCTGCTCGATAGCCTTCTTTGATTCTGCTCAATCCGATAACCTCTGTACTCTGTTATGCTCTGATAATTGATTCACTTGAAGTTAGGCAATGGCTTCAAGTGCTTTGTGATTCATATATATCACTTCACCACAAAAATGATGCAAACATTCAAAATATATAGTGTTCTATTTTTGTCGCTTAGCAAAAATTAGGTTACAAAGCATAGTCATAACCCTAAGATCTACGGTATAGAATATCCTAGATCAACTATTACAATAAGATATACATTGCATTGAATGAGTATCTTTTACAATAAATGTTCCTTGATCTTGGTAAACTATTTTACGATCTATTGTAACTGTTTGCATAGAAGAATGTGCCATTTTAGATTACTATGCTATTTTCTATGATCATCGGTAAACACTACATAAATTGCTTGGTGTATAATGTGATGCTTGGTGTTTACTAACTGCCAGTGTCGGTGTCTGTTGGTGCTCGATAAACTGTATAGTACTCGGTGTAAAGGCTTTACGGACTGTTCTGTCTTTTTTCTGATTACTGACCAACTCAATATAAGTGACCAATCAATCTCTTTGATATCCTTTGATACTAATGACAACCTTAAATGCTCAATTAGAGATTAACAATCTCCCCCTTTGGCATTAGTATCAAAACTTTGAATGTATATAGACAAAATATTCTATATATTCCTTATATCTCCACCATATACATATCCAAATCAAAAATTTCTAAGTACTAAGTACTCCCCCTCAGTGCATGCTCCTGGTAGTATATAATATATGTAGCAAAGTATACTTATTTGGCATATACATGTTTTCCCCCTTTTGATAATAATGTCAAATACAAAAAAAATACAGTATACTTACATCTTATCAAAAATGTTTTGATGGGTTTTCTTCACTGACTCCAAGAGGTTGTCCCACTCCTCTTTCAAGTTGGTAAGAGCAAGATGCTCAAGACCAACTTGTGCATGCATGTCAAAGATATTATCTAACACCGAAATCTCTGGTTTTGCAACTAGTTGCTCAGCTTTGACAATATGTGCTTCAAAAATTTTCAAGTATGGAATGAGTTCTATTTGTAACTCTGTGACCCGATCGGTGATGTGCTCTTCTTGTTTCCTTAAATCTTCTATTAACCGCTGGAGTTCTTTAACTCAGTGAATATGCTTTAAGAAAGCATGAGGCTCAGTTATAGCTACTATTGTACTTAACTTTAGTTCAGCTTCCAATCCTTTTATCTTTTCACTAATTTCAACAGTGAAGGTGTCTATAGTACAAAGCTTTATCAAAAATTGATAGATTATCTAGGTGATGGATTTTGCCTGGGTAATTACCTCAGATAATTTTATCTTCTTGTTTGCCACTTCTTGGCTAATTCTCTCTGCCAATTTGTCCTATATCTTGGATTCTACCCTTTCTTCAATTCTTTTATCTGCATCAATATCT
This sequence comes from Chamaecyparis obtusa, assembly GCA_027943335.1. Taxonomy (NCBI): domain Eukaryota; kingdom Viridiplantae; phylum Streptophyta; class Pinopsida; order Cupressales; family Cupressaceae; genus Chamaecyparis; species Chamaecyparis obtusa. The sequence continues at coordinate 178,671 of BSBK01012686.1, forward strand.
GGGGCATTGATCTTTTTGGTGAGTGTAGCAAGTTGATCTATGATGGGAGTATTCTCATCAATGTTTACCTCAAGTACCACCTGTTGCAGAATATCCCTCACATCAGTTAACACTTCTTTTCATTTGTGTTCTTGCTTCAACTTTTCTTGTGCTGCCTTTCTTGAGCATAACTCCCCATATCTACTCAATTCCTAAGGGCTTAGGGTTCTTGAGTCACATTCAGGTATAATTATTACTTCATCAATGGTGACCGGTCCTTTTCCTTTCTTCTTTTTCTTCGGTGCAAGAGGTGACTTCTTCTCAATAACAACAAGAGCTTTATCTTCACTCTTAGGAGTATCCTTCCCAATTGAAATAGTTTCTTCCTTCTTCTACTCCTCGGTGGCCATTGTCTTGGTGGAATGAGTGGGAGCTTTGGATGTAGTGTCAGGTGGGTTCACCTCAATTGCCTTCGTTTCTTTTGCTTCCTTGGTTTCTATAGACTATGCCTCTATTTTTTAGGCTCATTTGTATCTACAGGTTGCTCAAGTGCTTGTGTCCCTATTGTGTCCTTGTTTTTCTTGGGATGTGAGTCATCAGGTTGTACTTGGGAAATTATTGCAGCGGCCTCTGCAAGTATAGGAAGTTCACCCAATAAAGATGTGAATACACTTTTAGTGTTTAGTGCTTCATCTTGGTTTGGTGCAATATTCACATCTTCATCATCCTTATCATCAGGATCACCATTTTTGATGTCCTCAATGAGTACATCATCATCGGTTTTCTTCTGCAGTTGGATCTCTACTTAATCCAGTGCATCCTGTAAAACACTTATCTCTTCCTTTTGTTCGGTGATATCAATTACCTCGGTAACTGATATGTTGGTGTCCTTTGACTTCTTTCCTTTGTTATCATCAATACAAATTCCTTTACCTTTGGCATTTTATCTCTTTTTAGACAATTTCAGGAATGCTTCCTGTTCAGCTTTCTCTTCTGCTTTCAGAATTGATGTCCATAAGGAATCACCTGTTATATCCATATTAGCCACATTTTCATCCATTATCTACATGGCTTGATTCTTGACCATAAATCTCACTTGGTACTTAGTCATGTATTCCTCAAGTTCTCCAATGCTTAGATGTGGGGCTACCCTAACTAAGGATCTTTCTATTTTCCTTTTCTCTGTATCTAGTGCAATAGCCCATTTCACATTTATTTTTTCATCCAATTCCTTCGGTAATGCACAAGAGAATTCCATTGGCACTTTCTTTAATTTTGTCATCATTTGGATGATAGCATGTTCTATCTTTATTTGATCCTCAATTGACATTTTGTCAAATCTGTCTATTCCTGGATTAGTAAGATTACCATTTTCAATTATATCTTCAATTATTTCATCTATTGTGCTTACCTTGTTTCTAACCACCTTGAATTGATTAGTATCATTTTCATTGTCAGTTTCCTCGAGATCTTCTTTACTTCTTACCAGTTTTCTTCTTTTCTTTGGTGCCTCAACTATAGGCTTGTTCTTTCTTTTAACATATTTCCTTGTTGGTGTAGTTGCCCTCAATTTTGTAACTTTTATTTCTTCTTGCTTCGGAGGGGATGAGGCTACAGTTGATGACCTTCTCTTCATACCTTTTTGTTTTGGTAACTTCTTTTTCTGTTGATCAATGGTAGGAGGAACCAGTGTCAAATCCTTTTCTTTGTCTGACTCGGTCTCCTCGCTATCATAGGTCTTGTCAGCCAACTGTAACTAACCTTTGATTGTGTCTTTAACTGGTGACTCCTTAGATGAGTCTAATGCATTTCCATATCTTGCTGTGAGATCTTTCTTCATTTTCTTTGCCCTTCTAGACATTTTTCTGATCTCTATGTTTGTAGTGATTCGTGACTTGGCTTCTTCATATGTGCCAAACCTAGTGGCAGTGATGTCTATCGGTAATGCAAGCAGTGCATTAATAGATTTCAACGTGAAATCATAGTTCATTTCATATCCCATCGGTGCCATCCATTTTGTTCTAGGTTCTACAACCTTTATCATTGAATGATTTGTACTAACTATAAAACATATATCATTCTCAAACTTGTCCACTAATTCCCTCAAAATTCTACTCCTTTGATAGATTTTGGTCTTAAATTCTTTGAAGTATGCATCAAATTCATTATTCAGATTATTTCCTAAACTGTTCATCATTTCACTAATTAGTGCAGTTGTCGGTTTGTCTATTTGCCAATTTACTTTACCGATACCAAGTGTATATTTTTGTAGATAGAAGAATGCACAGACAAGCAATGATATGTACTTACATGTATTAGACTTCTTTGATCTTATTGTCTTCATATTTTCTTGCAATTGATGTAGTAAAATTTTAGCAAGATCTACCTGGTGATCTTTCTTCACAATTTTGTGCACTATGTCTATTGCGCTGTAGGGTACATTATTGAATCTACTTGATTGGAATATTTTGTACCCGATTACATGAGCTGCAAATTTGATTGTTGGGTCTTTGATTGTCAAAATCTTTAGTGCCCTTCTGTCCCATTCAGCTCCAGTGTTCTTTTCCATGTCAAGATGAGACGAACTGCAGAAGGCTTTTGCCTTGTCAGTTGTAGGATACCCAGTAACCCTACTGATAATTTTCTTTGTGACCTCAATAGGTTTATCCAACTAGAATTTTCCATCATGAAATCTACTCAACACAATTCTTATCCAATCTGTACAGAATTTTTGTGGGTAGTATGTGAAGCAAGATAACCCTGATTCCTCAATCTTCTTATATTTAGGTTTTAATTTTCCATCTGGTCCACAAACTTGTTGATAAGAAGCAATAGTCTCAAAATCACCTACTTCTCCAATTTTGCAGTGAATATAGGCCCTTACATCTTCTGTTAATAAAACCCTATCTGGTATACTCAAAAAAGTGCCCATATCATCTGTTTGTGCTGTGACCTTGGGGTGAGGTTTAAATTTTGCTTGGATAGAATTTGCCCTAACAATTAACTCTACTTCCTCTTCAATGTTTTGTGATTTTCTTGCAAATGATGTTGATGCCATAAATAAATTCTAGGGATTCGGCAAGCAGTAGATAACAAGTGTTCGGTAGCAAATAAAATTACTCGATGTCATCAAAGAATGTTGTCAGTTCAATCTATAGTAGCTTTGAATCTCTCTAAAAAAAATTTAGCTCAAACTCTTCTCTGTGAAATCTTTGTTCTTCGAAATCACAATGTAACAATGAACTCTATTTCATGTGTATTTATAGACTCTTGATATTCCCGCTCAAATATGCATTAAATGCATGACCTAAAGTTTGGTACGAAACAGCTGTCAACTCGGTGATGTCTACAATTATATCTACTCGGTTAACATAGGATTGCCTCGTCGATTTGCATTGTTGTCCGGTTAACCTTGTATGGTGATTACCGATGAGTAACCAATTCTCAGTCTTTCTTTTACCGACTATATGACATTTGTTAGCTCTTAACACATAAAGGAATTGGTATTTGAACATCATATATAAGGAATTGTATGTAAACTATGATCATTTTGAAATGTCAATTCCATACATACCTTTGTCACCTTAAGTGGAAGTACCGATGTCACCCAATCCAGTGGATGAGGTTTCATTGATAGTGTTACTTGACTCAACATTATCATTAGATTCTTTCTTCCACATAGTGTTCCTTAACTTCATGATTTCTACAATGTTATATCCACTTTCAAATATATGGTTTTCATCTGGTGCTCAGTCTCTACAGTTTTTGCTTAAATGACCAACCTTATGACAGTGCATACAGGCCATTCCAGTGTTTGTCCATCTTCTTGACTGTCCAAACTGACCTTTCCTGAAACAATTTGCTGCAATATGCCCATACTGACCACATCCAACATAGTTAGTCCATGTATTATAATCCCATACATATGAGTTACCTTCTCTCTTCAGTTGATAAGGCTTTCACTGTGTTTTCTTCTTAGGAGTCCAAATTTGTTTCATTTTTGCCTTACACTCTCATGCAGTGTGTCCATGCTTGTTACAGGTATACCATATCTTCTCCATAGTAGTATTGTTTGCAATATCATTCTGTTTAGCTCTGCACTCATAAGCTGGGTGTCCAAACTTACCATAGTAATAACAATATCCATTGAATTTAGGAGTGACAGGAGGTTTACCTTCTACTTTGCTTCTACACACATTAGATGTATGTCCCGATTTTCCACAGTGATAACATGTCAACACTTTAGGTTTTTGACCTTGATTATTGTTGACTTTTTTAGCTTGTTGTGATGATTCTCCTTCACTAGTGTAGCCTATACCAGCTCTGCTTCCAAATCTTCTTTGATTGGTTAGAAAGTCATCAATCCTTTTAGAACTGTCCTCAGCTATCTTCATCATTTCATTATGTTGCTTTTGTATCTTTATTTCATTTCTCAGTTTTTCATTATCTTCTCTGAGTGTTGCAACATCTTCCAGTCTTCTTGATAATTATTCATTCACTCTATTTACTTTGTGATTAACAATCATCATTTGATTTGATACTTGGAAGTGACGATCAGTGAGTCTCTGTATTTCACTTTCTTTTGCTTGAAGTTGTTCAGTCATCAGTCTTTAGTCTTCAATAGCCAGATTCTGATCTTGTTCAACTTATCTAGCCTTGTTTATGATTTGCACCATTCTCACCATCTGAGATTCTTGACCGATTTGTAGTGCTTTCACTTGCTCAGATAGATGTTGATTCTTTTCAGATAGATCATTGATTATTCTTTCGGATCCATCAGAGATGCTTCTAGAACTCAATCCAATGTGATCAAATATGTCATCAATAGGTTCTTCATGATAACTAATTTCATTTTGTAGAATTGCAAGGTTCTTCCTTTCAACCAGTAATTTCTTCAGTTCTTCCTTAGTTTTTTTATACTGTTCCACAAACATCTGCATTTGTATCTTCTGATTCTCAATAGTCTTGTCAAGCTTATATCTCTCCATGACTTAGATCTTTACCCTTCAATGGTTAGACTATTAAACAAGAGAATTGAGCTCTGATACCAATTATTGGAAATAGGAGAGATAGGTATTGAGAGGGGAGGGGTGAATCAGTGCCTTCTAAAACTTTAAACAGTGATAACCGACCAAAATAACTTGAATCTAATTGCATGAATCATTCATCTAGTTAACTTATGAAAGTAACCAATATGAAATCAATATGGCAATCACATAACACAAGTATTTTCATAACACATAAACCCTTGTTAGAAGGTAAAAACTACGGTGGGGATGACAGCCACAAATTCTTCACTATTGCAGATAGAAAAGTTTTGCCTATTAAGGCTACAAGTTTTGATCACTTCTGGTGATCTTACCCTATTAGGAGTAAGATATTAGATCAGCTAGATCTACCTAGTTATAGGATTTTGACAACACTAATGAAGTGTGGACTTGGTTAAGAGATTTCAATAAGACTGTTAAGTCTACTCTATTAAGATATTTTTATCCAAAACTCTATTACAATTGTCAAAAAGTAATAGGCAATTATCTGCTAGTTGACAACTCAATTGTCTGAAATAGATCTATAAGTGCTCATAAAATAGCACCTTAACTGTGATGAATCTCTACCCTGTTATGCTCGATAGCCTTCTCTGATTCTACTCAATCTGATAACCTCTGTACTTTGTTATGCTCTAATAATTGATTGACTTGAAGTTAGGCAATGGCTTCAAGTGCTCCATGATTCATATATATCAGCTCACCACAAAAATGATGCAAACATTCAAAATATATAGTGTTCTATTTTTGCCTCTTAGCAAAAATTAGGTTACAAAGCATAGTCATAACCCTAAGATCTATGGTATAGAATATCCTAGATCAACTATTACAATAAGATATACATTACATTGAATGAGTATTTTTTACAATAAAGGTTCCTTGATCTTGGTAAATTGTTTTACAATCTGTTGTAACCATTTGCATGGAAGAATGTGCCATTTTAGATTACTATGCTATTTTCTATGATCATCGATAAACACTGCATAAACTGCTCGATGTATATTGTGATGCTCGGTGTTTACTGACTGTCAGTGTCAATGTCTGCTGGTGCTCGATAAACTATATAGTACTCAATATAAAGGCTTTACCTACTATTATGTCTTGTTTCTAATTATCGACCAACTCAATATAAGTGATCAACTGATCTCTTTTATAGCCTTTGATACTAATGACAACCTTAAATGTGCAATTAGAGATTAACATAAGGTAGTACCTGATCTTAGGTGTATGTCAACTTTATCAAGTGCATAGGCAGGGTACTACTGAGCATCAATAGCATACATGTGTTGTTGTGGTTGTTGACTATTTGGATTTGGTTGAGGTTGAGCAAGTAATTGTGTCTACTTTTGGAGACCTACATTTTGAGGTGGTGGCATTATTGCGGGCACATTTGTTGGAGGTGGTAGAGGTGGATATCCAAGATTTGGGTTATGCCATTGTTGAGGTGCTCTCCATTGGTTAGTGGGCTACCAATTTCCTTGTGGTTTTTGCCATTGGTTTGTAAATTGTGACCATTGGGGTTGTTATTGAGGATACCATTGGTTCAGTGGATTATTTGGCCAAGCATTATTCCAAGTGGGTTGGTTATACTGTGGAGGACTTTGAACATTTCAGTTTTGCCACTAACTATTATATGGACTTGAAGTTTGTAATGGGTCTTGAGGCATGCCTTGTCTCATGGCCCATGGCCGGCATTGAGCAACAAAGAATACTTTCTCATCCTCTCCTTATATCTTCAATTACTCGATTGGAAGATGTTGGTTCTCCAAATTTATGACCAATTTGCACTGACAATCCTTCTTTTGTCTGCGGCAATGAGGACAATATTCAGCCAGTTGTGCTTCTGCATCTGCATGTTTCTTCTTGGCGGTCATAGTATCCAAGTGTGTATCAACATCATTTATGATGTCTTGCTTGAAATCTGACAACGGGTTTGAAATCTCCATCTTTGAAATACTAGAGCCACTTACTTTATTCAGTGTTGAGTGAAATCCTCTTCCTTTCTTGACTGCTGCTCTAGAGTAATTCATATAAATCTTCTAAAGGTCATCCCAGGAGGACTGAGATATATCACCTATAGCCATAAGGTCTAGAACTTCAAGACAATTTTCATTCACTCCTCTTAAAAAAATTAGCTTCTTTGAATCCTCCTGCAATGCATGTTGCAGGTTCTTCTATAGGCTAAATAAGAAACATGATGTGTAGTCTTCTAACATCTCATCTTCCCTTTGTGACATATGGAAGATATCATTTCCTTTTGAATCACTCCCCTTATAGTATTCCTTATATTTTCTAAGAAAAAAATTTCTCATTCCATCCCAATTGGCTATTGCATTCGCTCCTAAGCCCATGAACCATTTGAGGGCTAACTCTTTTAGAGTTGCTGGAAATAGCTTCAGCTTATGACTATCAGTATTGTAGTCAAAGCTTTGACACAGTATGTCAAACTCAAACAAAAATGTGTCAGGATCCTCCATAACAAGGCCATAGAACTTTGGAAGTGCTAAAGCAGGTATGTTCTTGAGGTTGGGATTGTTAATAAGACTTGGAATCAGAAATGGAAATGTAGGAGCTACCATTACTAGAGGTGTTGGATATTGAAACTGTGGCTGGAAAGTATTATTGACTGGGGGGTTTTGAGCAATAGGTAATCCTAGATTGGGATTATTATGGAAGCTGGCTAATATTTCTACAAAAGGATGGAGGTTAAATGTTTCTTGGGTTTCTTCTTCTTCTATTGAAGATGATGCAACAAACTTAGGACTGGCGTCAAGAAATGGTAATTCAAATTCTTCAAACTCTTCTTTCAATTTAATAGGTTCCTTTGGAAGAAATCTATGATGAGTGACTCACCTTCTTTGATGCATGCAAGGAAGTTGGTGACTTGTGAAACAAACTCACAACTTCTTGATATTGACTAAAAATAGGAAACTAATCTAAAAAATAAATGACTCGTGAAGGTTCCTAGTTTGACACCATCCCCAGCAGCGGCACCAAAAATGAATAATCTCACAATAGGTAGAGATAATCATGCCATTGTCTCTCTCTCAAGGGTAATATCTATGCTACAGACTACCTATCCCCATCATGAAATGCATTTAGATTGTCAACCCAGGGACGTAGACTTGAAATGGGACAGCACAGTTTGTGCACTAAGTTCCTTTAGGAGTCAAAACATGTATGTTGCAGGAATATAAAATGCATAAAAGGAATCTACGCTATTTCTACAGGAAGGTAAACACACTTGAATATTGAATGAAATTACTGCAGAAAACATATGAAGTAAATCTAAGCCTGTTTAACAACTCAAAATATTCACTATACTCGTCTCTGCAAATGTTGCAGGAACAACCACAGATATAATACTATAGGAATAAATAGTAGCTCTATTTGAAAATAGGAAAATTACATAAAGTAAATCTATCCTACTTAATCTAATCCACCTCCCAAGTGGGCCCCCTTGGTTGGCTTCTACTAACTACTCAACACAAGAAATAATCCAAAATCACTCTTCCATTAAAATCTTCTCAGCTGGTTACATCATAACTGAATAACTCATGAAGAATAAAAATAGAGCAACTTTTCTATTCTCAATACATAATTCTATCTTTCTCATTCCCTACTAAAATAGTCAAAATCCCTTTATATCAAGGATCGACAATTATGGAAAACATAACATAAAAGTCTCATTAAGTCTCGCCACATGCGGAGGAGATAAATCAACCATAACATGATACAATTAATGTTTTCAACAGAATAATAGTTCTAAGGAAATGTAGCAAGACTAATTCCCTATATTTCTGGAACAACAGCTCCTTCAAAGCTCAGCGTATCCATCAGATGCTGAATTCTCTCGCTATGGTTGGTCTTCTAACTTCCTTCTTCAATGCAGCACCACTCATCACATCACTCTGTATTTACTTGAAAGGTTAGTAACATTCGGTACATATGCAAGTCAACATTTTCAACTCCTATTTAGATATTAGAACATAGCTTGAAATAATTATATGAAATATTGCATTATATTTATAATAACAAGCAAAACATATCATTCAATCTACCCTTAGATCTTGTGACTTTGGCTATACTTGGCATAGGTTCACATAAGTATAAGTAATAAAATGTATTGGAAATGTTTGCCAGAATATCAACAAAACATAAAGGATCATAACAAAATTGATTCAATAATTAGACTCATCAATTTCTACATATCAGAAGTTGTGTGTTGATGGAAAGATAAAAAGTGATCATGAGCACCTGAGAGTTAAAGGTTTGACAAATGCCCTAAATTTTCTTAAGGTTTTTTTAAAAGAATGGATAAGAATTGTATTAAGTCATTACCATGAAGGTAAACTATGGTTGGATGAGCCCATAAAGATCACAAAGAATACCATACATGAAGTAACCACATTTCTAGCTATTGATAAAGTCAAGGCACTAAGGAATGCACCAAAAAATGAGCTAAAGAAAAATACAGAAGCCGAATGGGATGACAGAGGACTGAAAGTAAATAAAATCACAAATCCCAAGATAATATTTGGAGCATATGTCATAGGGTACAAGATATTTCAATTAAGTAGACCAAATAGTGTACTGTGTGGTGTAGTTGACATTTCTTATAAGATAGTGAAAAAGGGATTCTAGTTGGATCTTGCCAAGCTGGTGTTGAAGCAAGTAGAGGATAATATGTAAACTATTCGGTTGGCTAAGTCCAACACTTGTAAGTTTGGATCTTTACTACTTTTCATATTCTTTTATGTGCAAAACTCTTTCCCTTTGGTTGATAATGTAGATTGGTCAACCGACAAGCCTATCATACTCTAGATCACTAATTTGATAAATAGTTTGGGAGAAAATTTTGTTAGCATGATGGATAGCTATTTTGAACAATTTAAGGAAAGAATGAATTCAAGAAGCAAAATACCAAGATAACTAGTAGAGAAATATGAACATGATATTTTCTTTCTAGTAGATACAGATTACACTTTGATAAAGGCAGTGGAACCGAGAACAAAATGGTTAGCCCCAATGGGTTATGAATTAGATATTGATCAAGCCTCTAGATCAATCAAGGCTTTATTAGTTGAGCCTAAGGACCCAAAAGATGCTAGGTTTGGCACGTATGAAGAAGCCAAAACAAGGATAAAGATAGACCTAGTCATTGGTAAAATCACAAAGAAATCCAAGAAAATGATAAGTAATTTGGTGAAGAAACTTGGAGAAGATGCAGTTGATGTTGAAGCATCTGAGAGCATTCCAGTTGAGGTAGCAACCGAAGGTCAGTTACTTAGTTCTGACAAACCATATGATGATGAGGCAACCAAGTCTGATAAAGATGTAGATTCTACATTGGTTTCGTCTACTCCCACTCCAAAGAAGAAGGCAGAAGTGAAAACTAGGACACACACAAGATCAACCACTACAACTTCACCTCACTGAAGAAACGAGTTGTGAAAATATCTAGGCCAACACCGACCAAAACATATGAGAGAAAAGAGAGGTACAAAAGCTACTACCGAGGCCCCAAAGAAAAGAAGAAAGTTAATCAGAGGTAAAGATGATATTGATGATGATGAAGATGATACTGAATAATTCAAGGTTGTTTTCAATAAGAACCATTAAATTGATGAATTTTTTGAGCATATAATAGACAATGAAGGTCTAAGTGATCCACAGATCAGTCAGTTTGAACACCTGTCAACTAAGGATCATAATAAAATTGAGGAAGTTGTAATTCAAATGATGATTAAGTTCAAGAAGGGACCCATTGAATTTTCTATGTATGTACCTAAGGGGCCTTATATGAAAATTTTTTAGCAAGATGGACCTATGCATTGAATACCGAAAAGAGAATGAGGAAAGAATCCCTAGTCATGACAATGCCTACATTAACAGTTCTAGAAGTTGAGGACTTAATGAAAACATATTCAAAGAGATTTTTAGTAAAGATTTGAGCACTGCAAATTCTTGATGAAAATCTGGTAGATATTGATGAAAATACACAACTACTTTGGTCTTCAATACTACAAGTCTGAGATGAGATAGAAAAGATGGCTTTGGTCATAATCCCCGAGAGGAAGCTAAAGAGAAAAGGTAAAGGCATCTATTATGATGATGTTGATCTGGAACCAAAGAAAACAAATGGGTTATCAGATACCAAGGTCCCTGATACTACTGATGCAGCCAAGCACATAAATATAATCCAGGATTCACCTGAGCAGGTAACAATACAAGGAATTAATAATGATTCAAATGATGTACTCATTGAGGACATTACTAATGGTGATCCTAATGACATCGAGGATGATGAGGATATCACAATTGCTGGAGCTCAACAAGAAGAGCAAGCCCCTACCGAGCTAGCAGTAAGTATCACACAGGGTGACCTTCCAATTTTGGTTCAAGTAGTTGAAATAATTACATAAAAGGAACATGAAGGCTCAATCCCCAAGCAACCACAAGATACAACAGGGGAACAAGGAACAAGTACTACAAATACTGTAGAGATAGATACGCCTAAAGAAAAAGAGCCTGATACAAAGTTACATGATGACCCTAAGCCTACCAATACTACACAAATTGACACAACATTAGATGCTCCATCTCAATTGATTGAGACATAGGTCACCAAGGAGCAGAAGAAGAAAGAAATAGTGTCTACCGAGCTAGATAAGCCAAGTGTCAAGGTAAAGATAATAGTTCCATATGTCAAATCATCCCCTCAAGATTCCAAGAAGAAAAATAAGAAACATGGCAAAGGGCCAGTCACTCTTGATGAAGTCATTGAAATTCCTGAGTGTGACCCAAGGATATTGGAAAAGCTACACAATAAAAGTTAAGGAAAGAAAGTAAGAGTAAGTAGATTCTAGAGGATGTGAGAGAAATTTTGCAACAAGTTGTACCTAATTTCCAAATCAATGAGGAAACAGCCATTTTGGACCAACTTGCAACTCTTTCCAATCAAATCAATGCCCCAGACATAGATACCGAGAAGAGAATTGAAGAAAGGCTAGAAGCTAAAATTCAGAACAAATTAGTAGAGGAAATCAGCCAAGAAGTGGCAATTAACAAGGTCAAGCTTTCTAAGGTAATCACTGAGTTACAATCCATTACTTAGAAAATAATTCAAATTTTGTTCAAGTTATGCACCATGGAGAATTTCACTGCTGAGGTTAGTGAAAAGATAAAGAAGCTGGATGCAAACATCCTAGCCAGTCCTAATGCATCTCTAACCAAGCCAAATTTTTTTCATAAGCATATTCTCAAAGTTCAAGAATTAAGGCGGTTGAGAGAAGATTTGAGGAAGCAGGAAGACAATATATGTGACCAAGTCACTGAGCTGCTTCCACGCCTCAAAATAATAGAGTGACGCATTGTGAAGGCATGAGCCTTAGTTGCTACACCCAAAATATCTATGTTAGAGAACATATTTGATATGCATGCACAAGTTGGTCTTGAGCACATTGCTCTCACCAACTTGAAAGAGGAATGGGAAAATCTCTTACATTCTTTGATGAAAACCCATAAGCATATTTTTTATAAGTTGTAAGTACAATTTTTGTTTTTGGCATTAATCTCAAAATGGAGGAAATATAATGTATATGCCAAATGTACTTCTATATGCCAAGTGTACTAAACTACATTCTGGGAGCATGCACCGAGGGGAGTTTTGTAGAAGAGTTGGTTATGTATATGTATATATGGAGAGTTAGAACATTTTGAGAAAATTGGCTTATACACATTACAACTTTGATACTAATGCCAAAGGGGGAGATTGTTATCTCTATTTGAGCATTAGATGTTATCATTAGTATCAAATTAGATCAATTGGTAATCTAAGTTGATCAATTGGTAAAGGATGGAATAAGAAGCTATACAAGCTAGTCGATTGAACAAACAAAGCCTTCATACCGAGCAGTCACAAGGCAAAATCAAAAGCTAAAAGGAAAAAGGTTTAACTGAGTACCAGAGTATGTTTACCGAGCATGAGAGTATACCAAGCACCTAGTTAGTAAACACTGAGTAGTCTACACACCGAGTACCAGTGTATTCACCGAATAGAGGAGGTTGTGTAAACTGAGTTATTCAAGAAATAGCATAGTAATTAGGAATGACACATTTATCTATGCAAATGGTTTACACAGATCCATAAAATTTTTTACCAAGATCGAGGCATATTTATTATGGGTGTAATCATTAAATATTTTGATGATTCCTATGTAATTGTTAGATCTAGGTTAATTTTGTACACTATAGATCTTAGGCTTTCTAAGATATTGTAAACCTAATTAGGTCATAGCATTTTTCTATATAATTGTATTTGATGTCATTTTGGCATGGATCGAATATACATGAAAAGGAGATCATGAAGTGGTAGCCGCATATCAAGACATCATAATTTAGACAAGGTTTGCATGAATAAATAGTTTATCAAAAACATTCAAGGCTATTGAGCATAACAGAGAGAAGTTTACTACATGTCAAGGTGATATTTATTTAGTATATCATAGATCTGATTTAGACAAAGTAAAGTTGTCATTTACAGATACTTTGTGTTATACTCTAATCATTATAGCAGTTATAAATATCCTAACATAATAGACTTAACAATCTGATTATAAAGCTCTTAACCGAGTGCACACTTAATTGGTGTTGCTTAAATCCTCTCACAAGGTAGATCTAATCGATCTTATTGTTACTCCTAACAGGGTAAGATCACCAAAAGTGATCACACTTGTAGCCTTAACTGGCATACATTATTTACTGCAGTAGTGAAGAATTTGTGGGTGTTATCATCACCATAATTTTTACCTTCTAACAAGGGTTTCTGCATAACCAAAATACTTACATGTCAAGTGTTACATTTTATGAATGGTTTATTGTTTTTTTTATGCACTTTACATTTACAAAGTCATTTGAATGAATGTTGCAAACAATGAATTTAGTTGGATAGTTAGTCACTACTATTGCAGATTGTTTATTCAGTAAAAAAAAATTTAGCGTACTGATTCACCCCTCCCCTCTCAGTACCTTATCTTTCCTATCCCAACAAATGTTGTTGAGCCTTCAACAATAAAGGGGAAGAAAATGAGGATCAAGAAAGAAACCCCTAGTCTGATCGGTGTAAGACCATCTACTCGGTCTACCTCCACATTGAGAGGAAAGAAGAAAGTTGATGAAAAACCAGTGAAGACTAAGACATATGTTAGGGAAAATAAGGCCACTAGGAGGCTAAGAAGAAAATTAAAGTTGGATAAGGAGAGTGATACTGAGTCTGATGACTTGTCATAATTCAAAGTTGCACCGAGTAAGAAATTGAAGAGTCTTGATGATCTTCTCAAGACATGTTAAAAATACGGTGGAATAAAGGTAATGCAACAACTATAATATGACACAAGGAATGAAGAAGAAAATAAAAACATAGAAGAAATAGGTATTGCCACACTGTATAAATTTAGGATGATACCAGTCAAAGTGGTACAATATTTAGAAGGAGATTTGTATAAGAAAATTGATGCCTAATGGAAATATGTTATTGTTATTGAAAAGGAGATGAGAGAGAGATTATTGGCAATCACATTTCTAGACCTCACAAAGAGAGGAATACAAGATACACTTAAGGAATACACCGACAGATTTCTGGTGAAAGGAAGAGCACTAAGCATAATGTCGGTCAGTTGCAAGAAGTTCAAAATGATACTGATGATCTTTGGAGAAAGACCTTTTCAATTGAGCTATCGATAATCCAAGGTGTAACTGTTGAAGAAGATAAATCCAAGCCAGTTGGATTGATAACTCGTTAGGAAGAGGTAATAATAGAAGATATTACCGAGAGAGACCCTAATGACTCAGCGAAAGAAGATGAGGATATCATGGCTACCGAGGCCATAGAGTCAGAAGCTATGGATATTAATGACCCATCTATAGTAAGATTGTTGACAAAAGAGCCAGTAATTTTATAAGTTATGGATTTTCCTAAGATTGAAGCAGTTATCTCAGACATTACAAGTGGAGAGACTATTGATGTTGAGATTCCTAACAAGCCAGAAAAAGAGAATGAACCTCAAGAGACTGAAGAGAAGACCACAGAGGCATAGACAAATCAAGGTCAAAATTTAGAGTCGGTGACCCCCACTAAGACTATAGGTCAGCAGGAGCAGGAAAAGAAAAAAGTAGTTAAAATAGAAAAAGTAGAGGAGAAGAAAGAGAAAAAACAAAAAGAGAAGAAACAAGAAGAAAAGAAGAAGGAAAAGGAACATAAGACAGAAGCTACTTCAACACAATCAGATACAAAGATGGAATCTAGTTCCAAGAGTAAATATAAGAAGAGAATGGCTAAAAAAGAGGTAGATATCAATGAAATGATAGTCATACTGAAGGTTGACTACACTACTACGAGCCCTAAAGAAATTTCAGAGTTTGGTGATTTGTTGAAGAGGAAAGCTGTACAAGATAAGCTTATAGCTAAAAAGCCGAAGACCGATGTATTGGAACGAATCAAAAGCATTTTGAATGAGATTATTCTCAAGGCCAAAATTAATGAGAAGGCAGATATTTATAGTTAGTTAAAGGAACTAGTCAGTTAAATCAATCAATCGAGAACCGACACAACTGATGACTCATGAAGGTACACAAGAAAGGCATAGAAACTAAGGCGATTGAAGAATTTATTCAATTAGTAGCACTGGATAAGGTAACTCTATCTGAGTTAATTAATACAATAGAAGAAGAGTTAAAATACATTCTTTCTATATTTCAGAAGATTTGTTTATTTACAAACTTTACAAAAGAGATAAAGGATAAAGATGAAAATATGGAAAAAAAGCTTACTGAGCTACTCTCAAATATTTCCACCGAGCCCAAAACAATAACCAAATACTATGAGAAGCTCAAGAACTTAATGGGACTGAAATTTGAAATAAGGAAGGTCGAGAACCAGATAAGGATAGAACTCTTGTAACTCGAAACAAATTTTCTCCCTAATATTGAATCACTGCAGAGGCAGATATAGAAGGCAAAAGATCTAGTGAGCACATCGGATGTCAGTGCCATGGACAACGTGGTGAGTCTAACTATAGATATCAGTTATTAGATTATAGTGCTACAAACTCTATAGGACACCTACAAAGAATCATTGAAGGATGCACAAGAGAAATATAAAGGTATTTTTGATAAGATCCCCAAACTAGATAGTAAGTAAGAATTTTTGGTCTTTTTGTTAAAAAAGGGGGACTATATAGATAAGGGGGAATGTATAATAATGTATAAGATTTTTTTGCAAAATTTTTGCTAAGTAAAAGAGGGAATATACATCTAAGTTGAAAAGGGGAAATTACATATACAAGGGAAAATATATAGAAGATTGTATATAATATAGAGATGTACTGGAATTATTGCTTCAGGGGGAGTAATAATTTTTACCAAGGAAGAAGAGATATAGGCCATGATAACATTTTGATATATGACTTTAAAGATTTTGATAGTTTTTAACCGAGCATAGCAGGTCGACACCAGATGATATCTAAGTACATTGAACCTAGACACCGATTAGAAAATGATTTACCAATATCGAGGAGATCGAATAACAAAATATTGGAGATTGAAATCAAATGATTACACATGATTACAAGGTGAGTTCGGCCAATGATAATTAAGGATGAAATATGCATTGGAAGTGTACCCAATGCTAGCACCACTTGAAGATGAAGATTCTAAAAGTTCTCGCACCGCTTCAAGAGTTGTATAAATAGACTAGAGAAATATAGATTGAGATGATGGAGAATGTGGCTATGGTGATATGAATACATGAGAGGATTGCATGTATAAAGCATAACAGAGCAAAAAGTGAATAAGAAGAGAAAGCCACTGAGTATCAGAGTATTGCAGAACAAATCTACCAAGTACTAAGTTGTTTTTGTGAAGGTTACGCATTATGAGGTAATGACATATTGAGCAAATAGAGTCTGATAAGCATTTGTTGATGCACATTTGACAAACATTTTGTATTGTTGATTAAGTGGCAATCAGAATTGTAGAAGTCCCTTAACCGAGTAGATTTTAACAGATCTTATGTATAAATCCTTTAACTAAGTACAATTATTAGATTATAGTTGTGAAATCTCTTAACAGAGTAGACTTAGCAGTCTTAGAACTCTTAACTGAGTTAATACCTTTGACAGGGTAAGCTATCAGAAATAACTAAGTATTGTAGCTCTAACCGAGCAACTTTATTCCTGCGGTAGTGAAGTGTTGTGGGTGTCATCCCCACCGTAGTTTTTATCCTCTCATAAGGATTTTTGTGATACCAAAATCAATGTGTTATGTTTGATGTTTATTATATGTTTTATTTTCATATGATGCATGCAAAGGTTAAGTAATAAGTAAGTAAATGAATGTGAAGAAAGTTTAGAAAAGTTGAAAAGTGATTTCAAGTACTAATTCACCCCTCCTCTCTTAGTACTTACCTTTCCACACCTGAATCCAACTATATATATATATATATATATATATATATATATATATATATATATATATATATATATATATATATATATATATATATATATATATATATATATATATATGAGCATATATATATTGATATGCATATGAGCATAATCTTTTTATAGAATTAGAAGAAAATTAGAAAGATATATTCAGTTGCATGTTATTTAAGAAAAAATTATTTTTAGAATTTTCATGCAACAATATTCTATTTTTAGAAATTATATTTTTTTATAAAAAAAATTAAATAAATAAAAATTATTTGGTAAACTTGGTATCATGTTTTAGGTTATTTTCTTCTGATTCCGTGACGAAGCATTTCATTTAACCTCCCTTATATCCTTGATAATTCATAAATTTTCCAATTACATCTCTTTGACTCATACATTAAAGGAAGATGTTATTTATTTTGCACCATAAATGATATTAAAGTGGTTTATAAATATCACTATTAATTAGACACTCAAATGGATTCAAAAATAAATAGATACAAAACAACTCCTAATCTACTTAAAACACCTAATACTTAGGGGTATGACCTAAAGGCAAAAGTTTGTTTTGAATCGAAGGCAAAAAAAATGCCTCTTGTGGCGGTGACTCGGGGTAAAAAGAAATCCTAAACGCGAAGCATACACGTCATTTTTACATCTTTGTTGCTTTCACTATGTTGGTGGTCGCCATGGTTTTAATGGATCTGAAGGTTTTCATTGTGATTTTCTAAAGGTTTCTGGAGCTTTTTGCAAACTACAGCATACTATGAGTACCTTTCTATGTGAAACATGATGCCTTTTTTTAAGCTCTATATGTGTATTTTATGCTTAATCTCGAGCTTTTCCTATATAAATAAGATCTTGCATAAATATTTGTATTTCTATGATGACCGCAAGTATTGGGCATAAACTATGTTGCTCGTATATTTTACTTGAACTCAAAAGCCCTATTTGTTGAAGCTCTGTTAATACTAAAATGATAGAAATGTCTAGTTTTCCTATGTTTTTTTATGAAGAATCACGGTTTTATATTTACTGTACAGGCTATGTTTCCATTACTCCGTATATTTAAAGATTCAGGCACTTTTAGGGTTTCATCCTTATGTCATTATCTTTGATCTTACACTCAAGATTAAAATACCTTTGTCTGTGATACTTATGTCATTATCTTTGATCTTACACTGTTCTTAAACTAGACCATATTGTTGTTCACCCAAAGTTGCCTGTACTAACTGCCCTTTTCAAGTTGCTATGACGGTGATGTATTAAAAAAGTTGTTGATGATTGGAAATGTTGGCATTACTGTTCTTGTTGTTATCACTATATGTGATGGAATTAAAGGTACACTCTGTGACACTTTACTATGTTAAGATTTATTCAAGAAAAATATTCTTCCATTACTAATGAATGTGAATTTATGTTTAATCTTAAAAAGTTTGAACTATTCATTTTGAAGGATTCTTGCACATGACATCATTGTCAAGTATGCATCATATTGTCAAAATACTATGAAACCATACCTTGTGACAAGTGGACATGTTTACTACATTATGATTTAGCTCTATACTCATGATGACTGCTATAAAGCATTATGACTGTATCTGTTATACTCTTCTAGACTGTTCCTTACTTCCAAATCACCATTCCATATGCCTTGATGATGTCTTATAACATTAATCCACAACTATCAAATCTTTCATCTGTCTATATAGCCCTTTCATATTTTCAAACTGTATTTGTTCATCAATACCTTGTACATTGTCATAATAGAATTCTCAAAAAAAATTCTTAGTTTTGCTATGATATTGTCCAAGCTTCACTTGGATTGTCATCTTACTTCCTTGGCATTGTGATAGTTTTATGGAGCTTAAATCTTTGTTTTATATACTTATTATAAAATTTGTACTCGTTGTTATGAATGTCATTGGTAAAAGGTAATATCTATAATGACAAGATGACTGTCCTACCTTGAAACATTATTAATCATTACAGGGTGACTACATCATTTCTCTAAAATAATTACATGTTTTTCTCTTAGTTATTATGATGACGTTTGTTTCTTTTGTTTCATGCATCATCCATGTCATTGTAATTCCATTGAGAAGATATATGTTGCTTATAACAATGATTTCATTAATTCATTGTTATGGGTGATATATACCTACTTGATTGAATCATAATGATATGGCGTTTGCACACTTACCTCTATTAAAATACAAGATGAGAGTATGTTGAGTTTGACCCTTGTGGGAGCTCATTTTAACCCACATGTTGCTAAGTTTATGATATTAGTATAGAGTATTCCAGTCATGAAAATCATACCTATACCTACATAGTGAACAAACATGTTAAATAAAATAATGAAGTTCTGATTTGGATAGACACTCAAGATGGATATCTTATTTTCCTCTAATATTTGTGAAGATTGTGAACTAGGTTAATGTACTATGAGAGTGAATTATGCATTTGTTGTTGATGTATATGAAATGATCTAAAGGCATCTTGAGATCTGACACAAATCTCTCTCCTTTCTTGCAGCTATTTCTAAGTAGCAGAAAGGAAGGAGTTGAAGACTTGCAACAATCCAACCTAGGGCTCCATCAATTAGGCAATGACGGATCCCTTTTATTTTCATATGCTTTCTATTATAAATGTATAGTTTTCTTTCGTGTTGCATTAAATCAATAATTCCCATGGCTTGTGTGGGACACTCTACTTTTGAATTCATGAATTAAGAAAGAAAAGTTTATTTCATGTAAATGTAATTGGTTGGTATAAGCTAAATTCCACAACTTTTACTAGCATCCTCCTTTCTCATGCCATTTTAGAATCCTTTGGATCGATGGAATTATGTACTCAATAAATATGAAAGCATACACAAAGGCACGTAAACAAGTTTAATAAGATAACCCATAGAAATATGGACTCATGGAATGTTGTGACTGCACGATATATATGTGGCAAAAGAATTGGTTTGAAAGGTTTGAAATTTCAAACAAATGCAATTGGTAGGAAATGAATCCAAATGGGAAAAATTAAATAATGCATGTGATTTGTTTGATAGGATTCCTCAAAGAAATTACCTCTATGAAATATGAAATAGAGACATTGTATGCAAATTATGTTGCCATGTATGCTTGATCGATTCTTGCAGAGAGGTATCATTTCATGAATGGACTATTTGATTGCGGGAAATGAATTCATTATGAAGACTTTGGAGATTTAGCAAAAAAGCATTTTCCTTATAATCAAGGAAAAAGCACGAAAGTTCTTTTAACAATAATATAGAAGTAGAGATAACATGATAATTGTTTGACAAAATACCTCAACGAGATATCATCTCAACCAATGAAATGAAATGGTTGCGAAATGTGTAAAAATTTAAATATGTTGAAAAAGACTTTAGAAATTTTCAAAGAAAATGTTGTTGGCATGCCTAAATAATTGAAACCAAGCAATATTTTATGAAGCCCTAGCTTTGGGACACTAGTGATGGACTTTGAATGCTAAAATCAATTTATTTTGCATTTCTCCAAAATTGCATAATTATTGATTTTGAATTCATGTACATTCCATCTGCACTTGTTCATGTAGAAATCTCTTTGGGTGCAACCAAAAGTTAAATCATTTATTGGAGAAGAGTCAAATGGACTCCCTATTCAAATTAAGCTATAATGATCCCTGGATAAAGGGAGATGAGAAACAAACATCTAGATTAATCACTTTTTAGGTAATGGCATATGTTTGAGTTTGTTAGCATTTCCTTCTTAACTTGGTTGAGAAGTCAAGATGATTGCCTTATAAGTGCTCATTCATGCAACATAATTTAAGCACCCTTAGAATTTTTATTCACGACCCCAAAATACTAAGTTCATTGCATGGTGGCATAAAAATAGGTAAATTAATGGCAATTTTGGATTATGGTCGACCCCTTAGACCAAAGTGGAGTGGGACTATAGGCGTAAGTTCCCAAGTATTATCACTTTGTCCATTGATATCAAGTATACAAATCAAAATCCATCAAGTGCAGATTTATACAATTGTTTTTAAAGGTTATTCTATAGATTGGTTTATGTGCACTAGTTGTTGGAGTGTATTTATTTGCATATATGTGCATTTTAGGACTATAAACATTTTATTTGAATCTTTAGCCTTATTATTCTCATTATTTAGATTATTATCAAATCCGTCCATCCAACCTAGAATGACTATCATGCAAAGACAATCCTTAAATGCACATCCTAAGTGACTAATGATTTTAATGGAATACATCTATGAGTAAATTACATATGGTCATGACATGCCTTCTTTTTTTTTCCAACCATTTCTACCTAATTCAAAATAGATTGACTATATAAATATGTCATCACATATTTATCAAAATAGAAATATAATTAATTTTACTTAAATTGGGAAAAATTATACTCAAATTGAAAAATAATGCAATCACTTACACTTATTCATAAATATTGCATTCATAAATTCATATCATGCGTTCACATATAAACTCTAAACTCACAAATTTTTAGGTTGATAACAATAAATCGGCTCTCTGCTTCTTATTTGCTAGTTCTTGATTTCAAATCAAATGCTCATTTTCCAATTCTTGATTCTTTTTTCGCTTATTATGGTCCTCAATGGATGCCTTTTCCAAATAAATATAAATTCCTTGTATATACTTAGTTTTTTGGGTGAAGGGTCACTTCTTTTCATAAACAAAATTTCTTTGCAAGGGACATATCCCTTCTTGATTCAGGTGTAGTCTAGGTCGGCCTTTTATTACACTCCCCTCATCCTTCATCAACCCCTTTCTGATTTTACCTTTTTCCCTTGGTGGGCCATTTTACAATGAACCTTATTTTAACAATGATATCCTTTATTTTTTATTTCCAAGGATTAAGATGATCTAATTTCATATAGGTTGTGATTTGTCTAAGGATTGTTAATCCTTAGTTTGGCAAGGCATGACAAATGTCCTCTAAGTAATCACACTCTTTGAGACCAAGAGTAGTGATGGTTGTAGCTTTTGTAACATGTATAAACCAGTTAGATCAGTAAGGAATAATTTAGATCAGCATCCTATGATAGGTGAAGATGAACACTCCAATCACTAGAGTACTTAGGGTTCATACACCGTAAATTCTCATAGGTCCAAATTACTTCAATCATTGAAGCAATGACATCACACATGTTGAAGTCATTCCAAAAATTACTCATAGGTAGCAACACACTACATACACATTTTAAATATTTTAAATATCTTGCTTTGTTACTATGTTAAATTCTAGATTAGGATACAAATTACTTGTAAAAAAAGCTAAAAATTTGAACAACAAACACTCATAAATCTTCTTTGTATTAAAATGAAATGAGTTACATTGCATTTGGAACTTATCACTCTCAATTTTTTATGTTGAACTCTCACTTATGAACCTTAGCTTTATTTTATAGAATAAGAGAAGCTTCCAAGATTTATAGACACCTATCTCAATGGAGTGTCATGTTTCAAGAAAAGAAGCTTTATTGTAAAAAACTAAAGCAGCAAGAAAATATAGTAGGTGATAGCACCTTGTTTTATGCATACAATTTTTTTTTAATCTTTAGAATCCTTTTAAATATAAGAAAATAAATTTGACGCTAAATAAAATACCCATACTCGGCTAAGTACATGAGGAAAAAACACAAAACACTAAAGTTGTTGATTTGTGTGCCCTATTGAAGGTCGAGAACAAAAACCAAGCAATGTGTTCAAAAACATGATAAATGTGATAACCATCAAATAATAGCTTGGGCATAACATTAATAAAACCATAAGTGACATTACACCACTCTCAAAAACTCCCATAGGTTTTCTTGTTTGGATGATGGAAACCAACTTGATACAAGCTTAAATGGTGTAGCTTGGAATGGTAACACTTCTATTTTGGAGAATAGTGATGAAACATCCCTTACAAGTTATGACTATTTATGAAGTCAAGAGGCAAAAATAGGCCTCAATTCCAAGTCATTGAGAATCTAAGAGCCTTGTGCATTAGGTAGGGCATTCATCTAGGGATGTTGCCATAAAGGGGAAAAAATAAGAAATATGCCACCAGTATCCATGCTTGCAATTTGTCAAAATATGAGACTCTTAACAATATTTCAAGTTGTATGTATGCATATGATGCTCATGTTAGGGCTTATTTGGCATTGACAGACTTATTCTATGTGCAAGTAGGAAAAGATCAACATAGAGGAATGTTGAGCCTCTCCAATGTGCTAGAAAGTCTCTTGTACATGAATTTGGAGATGCCATTAGAAGTGAAGTGATTGAAAGAAAATAATTTTATGTTGTGAAGCATTGATTGTTAGATTCAATCATTTTTCACCTAGTTTCCATATCTACACAAATGGATGACTAAATCTTGTGGCACATTATGGAACGTAACCTTGAAATTTATAATGTTGCTCATGGATTCTTTATAGTGGTTTTTGAAAATGCAAAGGATTGGAATGCAAGACTCTATAAATATCTCTAGCTCCAAGGCCAACATGTGCTCATGATCTACTTGTATTCCTTCTATCAAATCATTCACTGTTATGTTGGTATGGGTTCATCTTGCAAATATTTTGCTTCAGTTCTAGTTTGGTTCATATCTTGAAGCCTTTGGCAATTCATTGGGTGGATTTTTGGTGATACATATAAATACTTATATTTGTGTTCATACATCCTTTTCCCATATTTAGTTTGATTTAGACATATCAAAAATCTACTCGCTAACATTATTTAAAAGGTTACCTATTGTTGTTGGTTTGAGCCTTTGGATTATGAGGGGTTGCCATTTTGGTTTTGCAAGTGTGATGATACAGATCACAATGGCGTAGATTGCCACAGTGCCAATCACAAATTGAATAGATGAAATTTATGGTAGAAAGTTTTTCTATGTACCATACTATTGAAGTTTCCCTAGTAGAGTCATAATCCTCATCTAGTCTTAGTCATGGCTTGCTTGTGCCACCAAAGAATTTAGGTAATTTACATGAGTCCTCATTAGTACAAAAGGAGTCATCTCTAGTTAAGAAAAAATTTGTCTCTCTCATGGAAGGCAGTATCATCAATGCAAGATTATGGCTCAGTAATTGCATCTTAGTCTTATTTAGACACTCTTGATGATTGTAGTGTCATTGTTTTAGCAATAAAAGATTATGTGTTAGTAAGTGGATCTCATTCTTCTTTAGTGGCTCTTGTTGATGAGATGGCCAATGTAACTTGGACCATGGTGCAAAAGAAAATGAAAGATTCAACTAACAATGATTCAACTTCTCATATATGCTTTTCAATTCCATGTTGAAAAGAGTGAAAATATTTCAAAATTGGACTCGGAAGATGCATTATGAGATGTTCCCTATGAATTTTTAGCAAATTTTTGTTATTATTATTAACAAAAGAGTATGTTCACATGGACTGCAATTCATTGATTAGAAGAAAATATTTTGTGTCTAAAGTTCTATATCATATGTTGTGGTTTTGTTGTATTTGTGGAACAATTCCAATGTACCATTTTTTAATCAAAAGACTAATATCATGTACTAAAGCTATTGTTCCCATTTCAGGCATTTATATTGTGTATAAAATTATTTTTTAGAGAAATTACTAGATGAAAGGAATATTTTTTGCTCACAACTCATGTTTCATACTTTTTTGGTGTGCTTATGTGCTATTACTTGATTTTTTATTGTTTGATGGCACTTGTTCTGTATAGTACTTTATTTAAGTACTACATTTGAAAATAATCTAATAGTGTTTTTTATACTTTTTTCTGCAAAAAAGAACTTTTGCTTTATCTATTGAATAATCTCGTGAGTATTGGACCCACTCAAGTGGCGGGTCTTCTTCCCTAGTTAAGTATAGAACATGGTAACCATAAAACATTAGTTTGATGCTAACCTTGTTTTATGTTTTGCAAGTTGATCAAATAGATAGCTTGGTTTATGGCCATTATACTCAACCTTTGGATTATGGCTTCTCTCAAGCACTACACTATTGATGTTGTTGTTGCATGGTAAGACATGTTCTTTGGTGAATTTCATTATTGTAAATGACTTCTTCCAATATTTCCTTCCTAAATGGTTCTACTTGGAACTACATGAATATAGCTAAATTCAAGTTTAATTCATTTTTTATGTTGTTTGTTATTTTTATCGTTTGTGATATGTAGGTGTATTGTTAATCAGGTGCTCTACTTTGTTTATATGTAATTGCTAGAAGGTTTATATTCCTTAATACTTTCTTTGATTCTTGGGTTCACTAAGATTTTTGGACCCTTTTAAAATAAATTTAATCAAACACTTAGGATTGAGTATATCTTTAATATTTGTAGAAGGTATGGAATGTTCTAGCCCTTATGGTACACTACCCATAATATCTATAAATGGTAGAGACAAAGATAGCAGAACCAAAGAAGAACACCATAAGCTCATGAATGGAAATTCTTGGGATTCAACTGATAGGATATGTGAATAGTGTGTTTGATTAGTTTAAACTTAATTTCTTATTTCTATCTATTTTTCAATTTCATGAATATCTATATGTTGGTAATTTGATTAAGAACAATTAATTTTATGATTTCCCAATTACCAAGTAATGTACCCTTATAAAAAAGACTTTTGATTTTGTCAGTCAAAGGTTTTTTTAAAGATAGGGAATGGACCATCATTGCTCTTCCTATAGACTAACACCACTTTTACCAACTCTTGCACATACCATGAAGACATGAAGCCTCCTCCTAGAGAAAACTGAAGTAGAATGCAACGATGACCTCATCATGCTCAGGCAATGACAAATCCTTTCTCTTTCTTTAAATCTTGACTTCTATACTTGTATTTTATTTTCAGCATTATTTTATATAGCTAATCCACAGCTTATGTGGATCCATTTCTATTTTTGTATCTTCTTTTGTAAATGAACCAAAAGAACTTTATGTTGCAAAAAGTATTTGTGATATTCTTTATGTAATACTTTTGCATATGAATGAAATGAAATGTTCTTTCTTTATAAATCTTTTCTTTTCAATTTAAACACTAAACCTAAAAATTAAACTTTTAAAATGAACCAAATGTACCTTTCACTTTGTTAATCAGCTACGTCCTAGCTTTGCCAATTGGAGCTAGATGCAAAAATTGGTAACAAGTCTTAAAATTCATCATTGCTCATCATTATAAAATAACCCCATACATTAAGTAACAATACATTTGTTACAAAAATCGTGGTTCTTTAAAATGAACATAGCCACAAGGCTCCAATCAGAAAATCACCCACACTAATAATAAAATTCATTCAAATGTATGTAATAGAATCCATTTGAACGAATAATATTTTATAAAACACTACATAGTTTTATCACAATTTTGATGAACATAAACTGACTAACCACTAAAACTTCTGACAAATTTTTTGTATGTGATACGATATTTTCATCATAATGGCATGCTTCACATCATCGCAATTGTGATGAAAGTTTTCGTTGATATTCTAACGAAAATCGGTTCCATTAAATGTGGCATTGTCTAATGATACTTGGTCGTAATTTCGATAAATTTATGTTTGTCAAAATTGTGATAAAATTTGTATGCACGTTTCATCGATAATCTAACAAAGGTTTTTCTATATTATAACAAACATTCATCTAAATTTGGATTCAAATAAAGTGGTGACTTGATAGCATATCACTCTTGTAAAGAACACTTTAACATAATTAAACATGTACCTTTGTTCTTTAGTTATAAATACTTTTCTAGCTCTATGTGATTGAGCTGAAAGAAAAATTAGGTAACAATTATATAAATTAAAAGAACGTATGTGTTATTTCAAATAATAAGATGTATATGTTTTTAATGAGAATAAAATGTGTATGCATTTCTTTGAATAAGCATAATGGGTACACATTACGTTAAATAAGCAAAATGTGTACACATTTCTCTAAATAAAAGCTAGACAAAACACATGTTGCTTCAGTTTTTAGTTCCTAGAAACACGTACATGTTTTGAATACTAATTAGTTTTTCCTCCCTATAGTAATTTTTTATTGGGATATATACATAAAATGTAACACTTTAAGTTTCTTTGTGTTTTTCCTTTCTTGTACTTTAAGTCATATTTTATGTATTTGTCGTGATGTTTGAGAATGATTTCATATCTCTAGGAGTCATAATGCAAATTTGATATTTTAAGATATCTTATATTTTTTAGACTTAGTCAAATTTTAGTAACCAACAAACTCATATGATCATTCTTTTTGTATCTCTCTATCTCATGCTCTTTGACTCTACCAATCTCTAGAGCTAGCTATTTCCCTATCTCCTTCCTCTCTACCTCTCTCTATCTCACTCTCTCCTCTCTCCCCAATCTCTATATCTTATAATTTCTTAGAATAAATCAAATTTTAATAATCATTAAGCTCCTATCATCATTCTCTCTCTATCTCTACTTCATTCTCTTTTTCTCCATTGATCTTTGGACATATCTTTCTTCATATTACTCTCTCTCCCTCCTCTCTCTCACTCTCCTCTCTCCCCAAGCTCTAAAATTATCTCTTTCAATCTTCACTCTTCTTTATATCTCACCTTTTTTTCTCTACGTACCTCACACACATTCTCTCCTCCCTATATCACCTCTCTCTCGCTCTCCCCACTTCTCTCTCTCCCCTTCCCTTTCTCTAGTTATCTATATCTCTACTCTCCCTCTCACCACACCTTGCCTCACTCACTCCCTACTTATAGTTGTCTCAAAATTAAAAGAAAAAAAATCCATATTTCAAAATTCATGGTGTGTATATATGTGTGTGTGTGTGTGTGTGTGTGTGTGTGTGTAGACACACACACACACACACACACACAGAGATATATATATATATATATACACATTTATATATATATATGTACATGTACATATATATATGTACATGTACATATATATATATGTACATGTACATATATATATATATATATATATATATATATATATATATATATATATATGTACATGTATATATATATAAATGTACATGTACATGTACATATGTACATGTACATGTACATATGTACATGTACATGTACATATGTACATATATATATATATGTACATGTACATATATATATGTACATGTACATATATATATATATATATATATATATATATATATATATATATATATATATATATATATATATATATGTACATGTACATATATATATATATATGTACATATATAGATATATATATGTACATATATATATGTACATATATATATATATATATATATATATATATATATATATATATATATATATATATATATATATATATATATATATATATATATATATATATATATATGTACATATATGTACATATATGTACACATATATGTACATATATATGTACATTAATATATATATACATACACACACACACACATATATATATATATATATACATAAATATATACACAGACATATATATACAAATATGTATTTCCTTGCTAGGGAACCCAGGAGAATTTAACCTAAAACATGTTGCTATGTTTACAGAATGTTTTTTTTTAAGAGTTTACCAAACAATAATGATAGCAATGTGAAAGCAATACAACATAAGATACAAACAAGTACACAAGTACAACTCAATTATAGTTAACGACTCTCAAGGGTTCCATGACGTAGAATTACGTATACATTAATTAATTATTTAAAAATTAAGTATAATTACAAATCTCATATATACAAATGAATAACAAGTACGACCTCATATAATTGAACACATAGATACAACTAATACATCAAGGTACACATAATGAAACAACATCCACTACACAAGTCATAGGGTATGTAATAATAACTGAGTACAAAGTATAGTACAATATCCTAAAAGAATTACATATGAAGCACTGATACAATCTACAAATATAAACATCATAAGATAGGTATGAACAAGTATCCAATGAAGAATAAGAAGGTAAAAACAACAAGGATCATCCAACACCGATACAGGAATGTCAAAATCTTAAATGGTAAAAGAATCAATACCACCCAACCTCATAGAACCAAAGGTCTACTCCCACTATCCTAAGGAGATAACAACAAACCCGACTCAGATAGCAATCACAAAATCCAACACAACAAAAAGACTAAGCAATGGATCTCAAAAGCTCTCCATCTCAAGAGATACCACACTCAAACCATAAGTAAAACGTACCAATCCAAGGAAAGTAAGGATAATGCCAAGGTACACAAAATAAAGATAAGAAAAGATAACCAAATACCAAAAATATACCAAGTACCAAATACCGAATATCAAACAAATATCAAGTACCAGATGAACACCAACCAAATACCACCCAAGTAAATACCAACCACCAAAGGCAAATACAAAATCTATGGAGGAGACTTAGGCTACATACTATGGGAGTGTCAGCACATGGTCATCTACTTGAGTTACCCTAGACTGGTCATACTGGACCATAGACCCTCAAGCATTGAGTTACCTTGGACTGGCTACAATGTGATTCTTATGATACATCGGATGTGTGGATTCAAACTTGTAATGGTTTTCTTTATCCATCATTTGGTTCTATTAACTTGTCTATTGAACTTTGTGGTGAAGTTGTGGATGCTACCTTCATTGTTGTTCCTACTTATGATCAGTTTCAAGTTAAGTTTGGTTTGCCTTGGTTGAATGTCATACATGTCATTGCTTCTCCTATACATAAGTGTATTAAATTCATTCATGATGAAGAAGTGAAGATGATTAATCATAGTTTATATCAACCTTCTAGGCCTAGGGAATGTGCTACACTTGACTTATTTTGGACTTCACTACCTAATTCATGTCCTTCTCGATCTGATAACCTTTTTCACTTATATCAAGCCTATAAACATTGCAAGATTCTTGAGTTAAGCATGCCTCAAATGGACCTTAACCATGGTCTTTTTCCTATGCCTTCCATACCTCATTTATCCATGGCTTCTAGTTCTGTTAATCAAGCTCCTAGTGTTGCTTTTCAGCCTACTAAGAACCCTACTAATCCTCCTATAGAACCTGTGAAGGAACTAGTGGTTGTCCCTCCTAGTTCTCACCGTATTTCAAACAAGACAAAATATAATTGATCTGCTAATGAACGTCGTAAGAAGTGTCAAGCTCAAGCTAAGGCTCATGCCTCTATTCTTCAAAGTTCTTTACCTTCTTTTGACCAGCCTATGCCTGATGTGTTAGAAGAAGTTAATGTTAATAATGATGTTAAAATGATTGATTATGATTATTCTATTTGTATCTTAGATCCTATTTCGATTAATCTTGATGAAGAAGATACTCTCAATGATACTAATCATGCTGATGATGAATATGAGACTATTGACATTGATATTGATTTACCTAATATGCTTTTAGCACAATTGATAATTACACCTAGTATAACACATTACGATTCTCAAGAGGGTCCTTGTTCGGAATTGGCTAGTGTTCCTACTGCATTGGATATAGTCCCTCTTGCGAGTTTCCCACCTTCCTGAAATGATATAGAACAAGATGGGGAGAGTAGGCAACATGCTTGATTGGCTTGTCCTTCATGGTAGTTTTTTGTGTGTTTTCCTATTGTATTATGCTTCTCCCGTAATGTGTTTGCTAAATGTTTGTTAGATTCTTTTATACAACCCTTGTTACTTTGTTGGTGCAAGGTGATAAAGGAATTGAACCTATTGTACTATTCCTCTATATGTATCTCTATTCTTATATATGTTGTTTTCATGTTATGTTGTACCTATGCTATTATTAGTAAATGTTTACCTTGTGTAGTTCGCTTGAATTTGTGACTTGGTAGCACTGAATCTTTTTGGTCTCCGTGTTGTGGTCTGAAAAGACGCTTATTCATAACTCTTATGTTTTCTTTCCTCTATCATGATTGTAGTTCTACTTTCTTTGGGGAATGATGTCAATTCATTTGCAATAATATCATATATAAATATTATCTTATGATCATACTGACCCCACAGCAGGTAGATCCCTTATGTGTTCTATGTATGTTTATGTGGTATTTCCCTTTATTTGTCTTTGCTTGGGGGCATCTCATAGTGGAAACGTAATCAGTGGAGTTGTTTATGTTTTCGTTCAAGCCACTCTTCCTGTTAAAGTGTTAGCAATGACTTTAACATGGGGGCATACCTCTGCTCACTTTTTGCACACATGCACTTTCAATATATATTATTTTTCAAAGCTATTTTCTCCCTTTATAGATTAGTGACTAATCCTTAAAGCATGGATTTTTATCTTATAGGATCTCTTGATCCCTCCAGTTTCAATTTTCAAATTTTGATCCCTTAAGGTTGAAGTTGTCTTAAGACTAGATCTCTCTTATTTTGGTTTTTCTCTTTTGGAATAGAATATTCCTAAGGGTGAATCCTTGATGGGTTGACTAGTGAGTAGCCACATTCACTAGGTAGTTCAACTCCATCTTTCCAGTTGCATTATTTCCTTGTGTGGTTCACAATGGGATATGAGTTCTCATTGGGTGAGGTAATCACACCCTTTTCTCTCTTTTTCTAGAGGTGTCTCTCTTATTGTAATCTTGGAGTTGATGGAGACTTGAGTCCCTGGGGGCTTGAGGATTCCTTTGTCCATTTGATTTCAATAAGATTGTCTTTTGCTTTATGATCTCCTTTACCAAGAGTTTGTGTTGAGTCCATACTCTTGCTAAAGTGGGGGCTAAATGTAGAGTCAAAAAATGGAAGCACTTCCATTTAGGACTGGTTTGGCCCTCTGAGTAAGTGTTTTGGGGTCATGTCAAACACCTTGAATGGGTCTTTGACTTGGATCTAGCTCTTTCCCCTATTCTACCCCATTTTCCACTTCTTTTCTACATAAATCTAACATCCTGAATTAAAATTTTGAGATTCTTGACCTCAGGGTCAAGATCGACCTTTTACGTCAAGGTCAACCTCAATCCTAACCTAGGTCAAGATCGACCTCAACCATGACCTAGGTCAAGGTTGACCTCGACCTTGAACCTGTAATACCCCAAAAATGGGCTATAGGTTCATTAACCTCCTACATCTTCAAATCGAACAAAATCGACGTCGAAGTCCTAACCTAAAGCACATCTGCACATCATCGAATTCCAAATGATTATCCTAATTCTGCATTGGGGAATATTCCTAGCAATATTCCTATTTATCTTAATTATCTTTGATTTAATGATTATTTGGCGATAAATCATATTTATCCTAAAGTTTGATTAATTGAATATTCTGAATATTTAATTAATTAAACTTAATCCTGCCACTTAATTATTTAATTAAATTTAATTATATCTATTCCTAAATTTGTATTATTTAATTTTGATAATAAATCAAAATATCCTATGACTAATTGATTAAATTCTTATTTAATTAATTAAAGTCAGTTGTCAATTTTTAATAATATAGTTTTCGAATAAAGTTTGATTTAATAATTGACTAACCCATAAATCAATTATTTTAATTCAAAAATCAGTTAAGTTGAAGATAAATCATTTTATTTATTTATTTATTTCATAATTATTATGCACATTTGAAAGAGCAGTTAAACTTAAAATCAGAAAATCAGTTCAAGTTATCTTTTGGAAACTCAACATCTATTTTGAGTTGAAAATTGATCTAAACTTCTGATTTGAGTTAAAAAGTTATTTTTGCATGATTTGCATGATTTTGTGAGTTGATCTAATTCTAATTTCTTGTTGACTCAAAAATCAACCTGAGTTCATCAAGAGTGATTTATGGCTTTCCTCATGCAACCTCAAAGCCCTAGATTTCTATAAAATCAAGGCTTAGCTCTTCATAATGAACGACCTCAAATTTTCACAATTATTCTGGCGAATTGGCGATTGAAGGATTAAGCACTTGCGACAGGCAATTTGTGAGATCTTTCATTGTTGGTCATATTTTTTCATAGTTTTCATATCATAGCTTTGTATTCATAGTTTTCCTATCATTCTTAGATTAATCTGCATATCATCTCAATTTCATTTCTAGATAAGTTTCATATTAGTTTCAATCCTAATTGCACAAAAATCCAAAAATATAGATTAAATCTGCATTCATTTCATATCCATCTTTTGCATTCAAATCCTTCGTTTAGGTGTTGCATTGTCACTGGTCTTGGTCTGATCTGAGAATATCATACTCGCACCTACTAGAAGGCAGTAAATTATCTGGTTAGCTTAGTTTCAATTACGTGTGAGATTTTGATTTTTGCTAACCTCTAATGTTTTACTAAAGTGTTGTGTCCACAGCTAGGTACAAAATTCACACACACATTTCTGGCACCCATCGTGGGGCCTTGAAATGGGTTTCCATTTCATTTCTATCAATTTTTATCTATTTTCTATCATTTTCTGATCCATTCTACGATTTTATTCTCTGTCCGTACATTTTTCGTATGAGTTTCATCAAAAACTTGTGCCAGTACCCTCTGGGTGTCGTATGATTTTTGGCATTTTTGAGGCTTGTTTCAGCAACTGCAGATCATCATTTGAGAGCTACATTGTTGTATGGGAAGGCACCCATTGTTGTACGAGTTTTCATACTTTCGTGGGGGAGGTAACCTACTATCGTACAAGTTTTGATACCAGAATTCAATTGTCGTTTCAGATTTTTAAGCAATTTTTCAGATTTGATTTTTAGATTTGGACTAACAGCTAACCCTAACAATTGAACTCTATTATTTCTGACTAATATTTGCTGATTCTGATTGGAAAAGTGCAAGAAAAATTGCTAAAATAGGTAAAATCTACTAAGCGCGTTGCAAGGAATTCAGGTATTCTACTATGATCTGATAACACTTCGATTTGGATTAAAATGAACTCTCACATGTCAAGCTTGTGTGACTTTTCCTGATTTCATATCACAGACTTCATTTTAGGCTATAAAATGAACATAGATTTGCTTCTCGCATTTCTGTTACACATAGTAAATAGGCCCTATGAACACTATTTGTGGATGATCTTGAGAGATTGGGCTTCTTTCGCTTGTTTACTCATGCAAAGCTCTTCTTGACAAAAGATCCCCTTGTAGGTAGGGAGGATACTGAGATTGTCTTGCGTTCTACTGGGTTTGTAGTCCTCAACTTTTTGATTGATACATTCTCTCTCTGGAGAGTTTGATAGACCATAAGTTGTTGATATCATAGATCTTGGTGAGATAATTTCAGTCTTAGCATGTCAGATTAATCTGTCTACTTTATTTTGGTGAAGTGAAGAGGCTAGGGGATTATGCTCTACTTCCTTTTTGGATAGTACTAGAAACCCAAATCCTTGAATCCGATCTAGTCCCCCTATGGTATCTTTTGTGAGTCACCTTTAGAGAGGGTTAATCATAGTGGACATTCCCTTAACTAGGTCAACCACATGGACAGAACCTCAAGAAGTAATAGCCATTTTTGCCATGGTAGCAATAGCCGCTATATAAATGTCCTTGTGGAGGAAATCTTCATAGTTGTGGTCTCTTGTTGGGTTGTCAGATCTCCCTAGCAGCTCCTAATTGATTAAATTTTTAGACTGTGTCAAAACCACAGTGTGCCTAGATTGGAGTTCACCCTCTTGAGATCACAAAAGTGGCAGAGTCAGACCATTACTAAAAACACTAGCGAGGCCAAATTTTTCATTTTCTAGGACTATGTGCATTGTTGAAAAACTTTTTGGAACATACACAATTAGCACTCCTAGGGATTAGCACATCCAGTCACTTGATTGTTCATGCATAGGGTTGCTTTGTCCCCTATTCATTGTTTTCAGATGTGCTTGAAATCACTTGGTTGTTGTTCTGCGTGCTTTTTTATCTACTTGGTTATTGAAAATGAATGATTCTGATACAATCTTCAAATTTGGATAGAAAACTTTGCAAGCACACTGATTCTGAAAACTGAGAAAATTGCAAAATCTGACGCAAAATTCCTTTCTAGAGTCCAAAGTCATCCCATAGGGTTAGAAAGTCATACAAGTTTTGAGCATTTGTTGTTTCATAACCCCTAGATTGTTGTATGATAGCTTGTATAGTGTCGTACGATCTTTGTCAGAAATCACAAGCAAAAAAGTTAAAATCTGCTATAAACTATTGTGCGAGCTTTGCAATTGTTGTACAAGTTTTTCAACTGTTGTTTTAGAGCCTACCCATTTTCGTACGAACCTGTAGAAAGTCATATGAGAATTTTTGAAAAATTGCTAGAAAGTTGTCAAAATTGCCAAAAATCCTATTTTTACAGCCTACTTCCAGAATCTATCAAACAAATCATTGTGTCAGGAATAGAGTAGAAACTATAAATAATTCAATCATTTTCCTAAAGTGGTCTCTTGAGTCTGATCCAGCCTTCTATTTAATCGATTTGAGTCTTTTCATCTTGTGTCAAAACCTTCTCAAATCATCAATCTCTAATCAATCTTCACAATGGCTAAGTGTCGCGAACTCGTGTCCGCTATCTTTTGGGTATCTACCCATACTACTAGGGCACAGTATCCTTCATTTACGTCCAATCTAATCTTCAATCAATCCAATTCTGATAAGGTTGCATCATTTGATCTTCTTGAATCAAGTCATTCTTCAGTTATCTTCATCTCGCTCTCTTGCTTCACCTGAGGTTAATGGTAGAAACTAGAGCTTCCTCACACAAGAAATCTGAAGAAGCACCCAATACCTTACCTTTGTCTTCTCACGTGGGTCCAACTTTTGAGCAACTCTACAATTCAAGTCTTTACAAAGATGACGGTCTTGGCAATCTTCGATTAAAAACTGGTTACATACCTCCTCAATCAACTCACGGAGGTAATCAACAAAATCTACATCAATCTATCCCAGGGAGTCCTAAAACTCCTAACATGTCTCAAGAAGGGATGAACCATGGGTCTCAAGAACATTATTCTCAACATGGTGTGGATCAAGAACCCACACCTTCTGAAATTGCTCGATATCAAAATGATGATGAATTCAAGAAAATGATGAGGCATTTCTTGAAAGAAGATAGAGAGACATATTTCCTAGAGTTAGCTCACTAAGGAGCTAAACTTCCTCCCAGCTTTAATGTTGAAGATACCATTATGCATGAGGAAGAAACTCCTATCATGGCTATGATGAAACAAATGCATGCCATGCAAGTCAAACTTAACAAGCTTGAAAAAGAAAAGGAACCTAAGGAGTTCTCCATGGAGGCTCTATACCCTTTTCCATTTGACAAAGACTTGTACATGCCACCATTCTCGAAAATAGTGGAAATGCCTAAATACTACAAATATGATGGAAACTGTGACCCTCAAGATCATGTCAGGGAATTTTGTACTCAATCTATGGAGTTCATGCATGAACCAACCTATCTAATGCATCTCTTCCCTCGATCTTTGGGAGGGGAAGCCATTCAGTCGTTCTCTAGGATGCCTCCAATAGCCAAAACCTTTGAGGAGTTAATTAAACTATTCTATCAATAATACTCCTACAACATCTAGTATCTAGTCACCATGATCGACATCTGCAATCTAAAATAATATCTAGGAGAACCGTTCCTGACATTTCTCAAAAGATGGAGGAAGAAATTTTCTCTATATGCTAGACCCATTCCAGAAATTGAGAAACTGGAAATCTTCATCAACAATCTTGTTCCAGAAATCATCCTTTACAAATACAAAGTCATACATCCTGATAAGATGGTAGATAATGCGGTCAAAATTGAGAAAGTACTTGTGAAAAAAGGAGATATCATGCTTCAAAAGGACAAGTATGAATTTGGATCTAGTTCTAAGGACAAGAACAAAAACTGGAACAAGAATAAAGGCATTGTCACAAATGGCATTGTTGATACTATTCATGCCCCATCCAAGGCACCCACTTTCAATCTCACTATTGGCACCCAAGCCATAAAAGCTTCAAAATAAAAAACAACAGAGTCCAACAAAAAGTCATCTGATTATAAACCTTGGGCTTCAGATCCTAAACATAAGTTTACTCCTCTTGGAGAGTCCTTGGAATTTGCTATGAAAACTCTATTGGCTAACAACATCATCTCTCTACTTGAGATCTGACAATTTGATCCTGAACCTAAACCTAAATGGTGGAAAGAGAACTATTTATGTGACTTCCATCGTAGTTAGGGTCATAAAACTAGTAACTGTCTACGCTTGAAACATACCATACAAGACAAAATTGATAATGGAGAAATCATGATTGACAACCATAAAAGCAATAATGATCATACAGTATTCACTGAACCATTTCTGAAACATGGTAAAGAAGATTCATCTTCTCAGCCTAATATGGGTGCTAAAGTCAATTATGCCTACTCTGGAAATAATGTTGTCACAAATATGGTTGAACCATGCCTATCGAAGCATTGCAATGTCATCACAATTGTAAGAAGAGATAGAGATAATCAATTGACAAATGCAGTTACTTGATCACAAGCTCAGGCACATCTGCAAGGACAAATCCCATATTCATCAAATGTCCCTAAGATGCCTTTTAATCTTTCCTCTACTTCTAAACAAAAGGCTGCCTCTAAATCATGAAGTCCTAAAGACACAAGGCCAACATCTTACAGTATTTTCCAACAACTCCAGCATACCAATGCAAAAATATCAATGTTTGAGTTGCTACGAATATCTCCAACTCATAGAGCCATTCTAGACAAAGCTCTGCTCGGATCCAATGTTCTTGACAACCTTGATTTAGACATGTTCTAGACTATGGTTGGTCATCTAACGTCACCTCAATATATCTCCTTTTTAGAGGAAGATGATAACTCCTTGAGTCATCCGCATAACTAGCCCTTACACATTGAAGTCTTGATCCAAAACTGTCATGTCAAACATGTGTTGATAGATGGGGGTGCTGGCCTAAATATTTGTTCTTACAGCTTGATCACACAATTGGGATTTTCAAAAACTGCCATTGATCCTAAAAAGAAGATAACTATCAAAGCATATGATGAGCAAGAAAGATCTTCCAAAGGAACTATTGTCTTACCTATCAAAATAGGTCTGGTTATCAAAGATATCACATGTCAAGTTCTTGATTTACCTTCGGCTTACAACATTCTTCTAGGGAGACCTTGGATACATGAAATGAGAGCTATTCCTTCTACATACCATCAGTGTCTAAAATTTCCTTATGAATGAGTAGAGGTAACAATTCCAGTTGATATATCTACAACTTGCAATGCATTGAAGGAAAGTGCAAATAAGCTTGTTCCTAATAATAGAGAATCTTCCACTAAGCAAACAGACATGGCGTCTACATCTAAGATGGAAGACATTGCAAAAGAGGTCATAATCAAAGAAAATGGTATGGGAGAATATACTATATAGCCAGTCTTATCTTTGACATCTCTCCCTATCTTGCCTAAGTCTTATGGGCAATCTCTAAAATGGTCCAAACCAGAATCTAAAGAACCTCTTGTGACATATAAAGGAAATTTTGTTGTAGAACAAGTGTCTAAACAAGAGTTTTAAGAGGATGAAGTTGTGCTTGCATGGCTATACAAAGATGTACCTGAATCCCAAATTGTTCAAGCATGTGACTCTACAACCGCAAAGATCCCTTCCAAGTCATATGGCCCAGGGGATAAGCTGATAGCTAAAATGGAATATCCAAGCAAAGGACCTCTAGGAGTGAGAGGAAAAGGTCTCATGGCACCTATTTCACATACTGGTAGGTCAAATAAAGATACTTTTGGTCTAGGCTATAGAAATAAACCCTTCTATCTCAAGGGTAACAACTCTCATGTAATAGAGAAAATCACAACAGAAGAGGCTAGCATGGTGAAGGAAGAAATAGACCAATATGAAAGTGATGATTCAGACACCACTGATGAACTCATTCCTTACGAGTGCTAGCCTAAAGAAATAAAAGACCTCCTTGAGATGAAGGATGACCCTATCAGAAGAATTAATGTAGTAGAAACATAAGAACCTACTACTAAACAAGAGGAAGGTAACACTATCACCATAGCTGAACATTTGAGCCTTTCTAGTAATTCTAAAATAGACTCTCATGAGAATGAATTTAAATCTGAATCTGAAGGAAATCCTGCTTGGGGGATCCGTCCTGACTTTACACATGTTCTTAGATTTCCTAGAGGTCCTGAATCAGAAGATGAATCGAATGACTATGAATGGGGAGTCATTCTTGAAGAGGATGAACTTACCACAGAGAAACATGTAGATGTCATTCACTAATATGCACCTATGCCTGACATAAGTCTAGAGCAACATAACGAACTTATTCCTGAGGCAGAATCCAATAATTTCATGGAAACTCTTAATGAACTAACCATCTTGAGTCATAGTATCACCTTTGATTTCATGAGTCAGATCATTTCCAATGATATCAATACCATGTGCATTAATATGATTAGCCAATCTTTGCCTGAACTTACTATCCAACACTAGGAGCTTATCGACCAAATATCTAAAGATCCAAGCCAAGACATCTATACTTTCAAATCGGACTATGCCCTTGCCTACTATCTTAATGTTGTTGAACCTATGACAACTTCTATCAGTGAACCTAGCATTAGCATGATGGAGTTGGACATCAAATATCTTAGTCAAAAGAATTAAAGTAAAAAGAAAAAGAGTTCTGAGGGTGAAAACCACTTTGTGGTAGTCTCAGAACCTACAAAAGTAAAAATAAAAGATGTATCCAAAGGTGAAAACCTCTTTGAGGTGCCTAAGGATGAGATATTTGATGTCCTTCCAAGTCATTTATAGGATAGATCTCTAGTGTTGATTGAGCCCACTCAATCTATCAATTTGGGAATAGCGGAAGACCCACATTTGATCCATGTAGCACAATCCTTATAAAAAGAAGAAAAGCAAAGATTTACTACATTCCTAATAGAGAAAAAGATCAACTTTGCATGGAAACATTTCGATATGCCAGGGTTAGATCCTGATCTTATAATGCACCATCTATCTATCACTCCATGGATCAAACCTGTCAAATAAAAGTTGAGAAAGATGCATCCACATGTTGCACTCCTTGTCAAAGCTGAATTAGAGAAACTACTAAAAGTCGGATTCATCTGTGTTACTGACTATGCTGAATGGATCTCAAATATTGTACCTATTTCTAAACTAGACAAATCAATTAGAGTGTGCACAGATTTTAGAGATGTGAACAAAGCATTCCCTAAGGATGATTTTCCACTTCCAAACATTGACATGATCGTGGACATGACAGTAGATTTCAAGATGTATTCCTTAATGGATGGTTTCTCCAGATATAATCAAATAAAAATTACTCCAGAGGATCAAGAGAAAACAACTTTCACATGTGCATGGGGTACCTTTTATTGGAATGTCATGCCATTTGGGCTTAAAAATGCAGGTGCTACATATTAAAGAGTGATGACATCTATTTTTCATGACATGATGCATAGAACTATGGAGGATTATGTTGATGATACCTTAGCAAAGTCTATGATAAGGGCTGAACATCTAAATTATTTGAGGAAGATACTAGACAGAATGGAAAAATTTAGTCTCAGATTGAATCCTAAGAAGTGTGCTTTTGGTGTCACTTCTAGAAAGCTCCTAGGATACATAGTTACAAAGAAAGGTATTGAAGTTGATCTAGCTAAGGTTAAAGCTATCATGGAGATGCAACCTCCCAAGAATATTAGTCAAATGAGAACATTACAAGGGAGAGTACAATCTATTAGATGCTTAATATCTCAATTAGCAGATATATCATAGCCTTTTACAAAAACATTACATAAAGGTGTGACTTTTGCATGGAATGAAGAATGTGAAAAGAACTTTGCTCATATCAAATAATATCTATCAAATCCTCCTATCTTGATGCCTCCTAGTCAAGGGAAGTCACTAATCCTGTATGTCTCTGCCATAGATACATCACTAGGGGCACTACTAGCACAACATGATGAGAATAAGAAAGGAAGAGCTATATATTATATTAGTAGAACATTGGTTGCATATGAGAAGAACTATTCAATGATTGAGAAAGCTTGTCTAGCTATGATCTTTGCATCACAAAAATTGAGACATTACATGTTAGCTCATACCACTCATTTGGTAGCTAAAATTGATCCACTAAAGTACCTACTAAGCAAAGTTGCCTTCACAAGTAGATTAGCTAAATGGGTCATGCTCTTAAGTGAATTTGACATTGAATATGTTGAAAGAAAAGCTATAAAAGGCCAAGTTATTGCTAATCAATTGGCAGATGCACCTATGTTTGATGATACTCCAATGAAAATGGAATTCTCAAATTCCTCTATCATGAATTTTTCTTCTAGAGAATGGCAATTGTTCTTTAATGGATTCTATACACAAAATGGATCTGAAGCAGGCATATTGTTCAAAACTCCTCAAGGATACTCGATCCCTAAAGCATTCAGAATCAACTTTCCTTGCACAAACAATATTGTTGAATATGAAGCCCTTCTTAATGGCATGAAGATAGCAATTAAGTGGTAGGTAACAGAATTACATGTTCATGGGGCTTCACAGCTAGTTATCCATCAAGTCAATGATGTATACCAAACAAAAGATGAAAAGCTAGTTCCCTACAAATGGATGGTAGATGATCTAAAGAAATATTTCATATCTATCACATTTGAAAAAATTATTAGATTGGAGAATAAGGTTGTTGATGCTATGTCGACACTATCATCTCTACTATAATAGCCTGAACATGAGCTACATTATGAGTTCCTGGTGGAAGCACTGTCATTCCCAGCCTATGATTGCCCGGAAACCCAAATGATTTGCACTGTTGTAGGTCATGACTCTTCCAGATACAAAAACCTTTTCTCCTACCTTCAAGACCAAATCATTCCCAATTCCTTTAACCGATATGAGAAACAAAACCTTATCTGAAATGTATCTTGATATGTTATCATTGGCAATGATCTATACAAACGGAGTCTAGATGGTACTCTTCTTAGGTGTCTAGAACATGATGAATCTCAATGCACATTAGAGGAAGTCCACTATGGAATATGTGGGTCACACTCAAATGATTTAACACTAGCTCAAAAAATTATTAGGGTTGGGTACTATTGGCCTGAAATAGAAAAAGAGGCTATCAAGTATGCAAAGAATTGTCACAAATGTCAAGTCCATGGGAACTTGATTCATGCACCAGGGAGAGATCTTATCCCCTTCACTACACAATGGCCTTTTTAAAAATGGGCATTTGATCTTATAGGATCCATACATCCTCATTCTTCTAATGGGCATACCCATATTATTACAGCTACAGACTATTTCACAAAATGGGTACAAGCAGTCCCTCTGACTCAAGCAACTGGCAAGCAAATTTCTATGTTTATTCTGAACTACATCATATGTCGCTATGG
Organism: Chamaecyparis obtusa; assembly: GCA_027943335.1. Lineage (NCBI taxonomy): Eukaryota > Viridiplantae > Streptophyta > Pinopsida > Cupressales > Cupressaceae > Chamaecyparis > Chamaecyparis obtusa. Next base: position 221,555 of record BSBK01012686.1, read on the forward strand.
TATTCCACATTCTATAGTCATAGATAATGATGGACAATTCAAGAACAGAGACTTAGATGATCTATGTGCCAAATTCAAGATTACACAAGATTGATCATCTATCTACTATCCTCAAGGGAATGGACAAGCAGAGGCTTCAAACAAAAATCTATTAAAAATCTTGCATCAAACAATTAATAAAATAGGAAGAGACTGGCATCTCATGATCAATCTAGCTCTCTGGGCCTACAAAACAAGTATCAAAATGCCCACTAGAGCTACAACATTCACTTTAGTTTATGGGTCTGAAGCGATACTGCCTATTGAGGTTGAAATCCCATCACTAAGAATCAGAATGCATGGTCTAGTAACTGATGATGACTACAGAGTGTCTAGGTTGCAAGAACTTGAACTACTAGATGAGCACAGACAAGCAGTGTATGATCATCTCAGGATATATCAGAAAAGAATGTCTAGAGGCTACAACAAGAAAGTCAGACATAGATAATTTCAGGTTGGCGATCTAGTCTTGAGAGAGAATTCTAAAAATCAATCACATAGAGAACGCAAGGGAAAATTTGAACCCAACTGGATGGGTCCCTTTGTAATCACTAGTACTTTTGGCTCTGGAACCTATCAACTCTCAATGACTGAAGGAGTACAGCTCTGAGAACCAAGCAGCATTCTGCATCTAAAGAAATTCTATGCCTAATGCATTTAGTACTCAAAAATGTCCTAAAAAATATAAAAATATGAAAAAGTCCTGAAAAAATGAACATCTTAGTGAAAACCTAGCAATAGGTGCCTTGGTGATTCACAACAAAATCAAAAAAAATATCAAAAGTACAAAAAAATTGAAAAAATGAAAAATATAAAAAAAAATGAGAAAAAGAAAAAGTGCCTTGGTGAAAACTTGGAAATAAGCGTCTTGGTAGCAAAAATAGAATCTCTACCAAGATGGTGAAAACCTGACAAATGGGCACCTCTTGTTTCAAAACACTCCATCTATCAGCGCAGTCTTGGTCTTTCCCAACTTTCAGTCTTGCTTTAGTTTGTACATATTTCCCAATTTATTTCTGCATTCCTATTTTCAATAAAGTCGGTCTATACACCAATCAGCTCAAGCGTTTGTATCCTATCAAATTTCAAACTTGGGGGTAATCAATGTCATATCCTATGGTCTGTATCTCAAATTTGTCATATCCAGTTAGAGTCCTTTGAAGCTTCATTCAAATCATTCTATCTGTCTCCTCTCCAGAAAGGATTTTTGATGAAGGGTGCTCCCCTTAATACCACAAACACATAACAGAAATAGAGAAACAACAACAATATGCAAGAACAGAAAATTGGCTTCTTATTATCTCCACAAATGTGGAATTACAAACTTTCAGAATTACAATATGCAAAGCCACATGGGCATTCCCTTACAATATTTTGTAGGACAAAGCCTCGAACTATTACCCAGATCTACTACCCAGAACTATTCTGAACTGCCTAAGACAATAATACAGCCTTCCTTATATAGGCAATTTTCCACCGCCTGGGAAGGTTCTAGAATTTTAGCCAATAAGGCCGACCAAACTTAGAATTATTTTTATTTTACATTTCATTACATCATAGTCGGCTCAAAATAAATTTTGAAACCCGAACAGAAATTTTGAAGAAAAATCATTTTCCGCCATTTCAAGTGACCCAACTTCCGAAGACCATAAGTCATCACCAGTTGACCCGATTGACTATTGTAACCCCATTTCGGAAAGGGCGCGAGGAGCTCTACACCACCTGAATAAGCAAGCTTCATTCAGCCCAAAATTCGACCTCATCCGGGGCCTCTAAAGCCTTCAAAACCGAGTTCAAAGTTTCTGTCCCCTGCTGCCAATACCGAAAATCTTCAATATCTTCCAACATACACTTGATCTGGCAATGAAACTTTACTGGCAGACTTGTATGACCAAAATGAACCTCCAAGAAAGAAATCAGATCATTCTGAGCACATACGAAAATTACCAAAAATAGTAACTTTCCATAAATAGCAGCTCTGCACAAAATAGCCCTTATTGAATATAAAAACAGAAATATTTCTTTTGGGTGATGCAAGATTGCTCTTACACCCAGGATGCTCCTGCATCAGACACCCAGGGTAATTTGAGAAGTGACCCTGTCACGACTCAGGTGTGCAGAGGAAAGCCAAGACGGCTAACCTCCTCCTTTGTCAGCCATGATGAATCTTCAACAGGTCGTCCTTTCCACTTGACTAGATATTCTTCATATGTCCTGTTCCTTGTGCTTCTGCCAACACGACTGTCCAGTATATCTTCGATCTCCTTAGTGTCTGAACTAGTTGTTGGAATACTCCACTGTGCTGCTGTGATCTCATCTTCAACACCTCCTTCATGATACTCTGTCAGATCTGAAATGTTAAACACTGGTGAAATATTTAGCTCAGTAGGCAATTCTACCTCATATGCGTTTCCTGAATCATGTTTCTTCAGTATCTTACATGGCCCAAACTTCTTCATTTTCAGCTTGTTATATGTACCAACTGAAAACCGCTCCTTCCGCAAATGAACCATGACTTCATCACCAACCTGAAATTCCTTATACCTCCTTTTCTCATCTGCCTTAGCCTTATACTGTGCGTTCATCTTGGTAATATGCTTCCTCACCTCTTCATGGATGTTCTTCAAGTGTTCTACAAAATCTTCAGCTTCAGCACTACTTATTTCTCCTTTATCTATCTTCCTCAATTCAGATGCATTTCTTGGACTACTTCCATATACAATCTAGAATGGTGATTTACCAGTGCTCCTGTTGACAGAATTATTGTATGCAAATTCCGCCTGTGGTAAAATCAAATCCCATCCTGTTGGCTTATCTCCAACCAAACATCTCAGCAAATTTCCCAAACTCCTATTCACCACCTCTGTCTGTCCATCAGTCTGTGGATGATGTGATGAACTAAACTTCAAATCTGTCTTCAACTTCTTCCACAACGTACGCCAGAAATATCCAACAAACTTAGTGTCCCGATCTGAAACTATGGTCTTTGGAAAACCATGAAGTCTCACTACTTCTCTGAAAAATAATTCTTCTACATGAACAGCATCATTAGTCTTCCTGCAGGGAATGAAATGTGCCATCTTTGAAAATCGGTCAACTACTACAAAAATTGAATCATGTCCCTGCTGTGTCCTCAGTAAACCAAGAACAAAGTCCATATTGATATCCTCCCAAGGCTTCTCTAGTATAGGTAATGGCTGATACAACCCTGTATTCTGCTTCACTCCTTTCGCCATCTGACATACTCTACAACTCTGTACAAATTTCTTCACATCTTGCTGCAACTGCGGCCAATAATAATTCTCACTAACCAAACCAACGGTTTTATCACGACCAAAATGTCCAGCCAATCCTCCACTATGCTTCTCCTTGATGAGATTCTCCCTCATAGAACTTTGTGGAATGCACAACTGACTCCCTCTGAATAGCATATCATCCTGGATGATGAAATCCAACCATTTCGTCCTGTCTAGAGTAACAGGTTCTGCACAAGCTTTCCAAGCTTCACCAAAATCAGGATCCTCTGGATACAAATTCTTGAGTTCCTTGAACCCAACCACTTCAATCTGCATTTCTGTCAGCAATAGTTGCCTTCTGCTAAGAGCATCTGCAACCCTATTAGACTTTCCACTCCTATGTTTCAAAACAAATGTATAACTCTGCAAAAACTCAACCCATTTCAAATGTCTCTGATTCAACTTTCCTTGACTATTCAAATATTGCAAAGCTTGATGATCAGTGTACAAAATAAACTCCTTAGGAAGCAGATAATGTCTCCACTTCTTTAATGCCTGAACTATAGCATAAAATTCCTGATCATAAATAGAATATTTCCTCTTGGCATCATTTAACTTCTCACTGAAATAAGCAACAGGTTTACCTTCTTGGCTCATAACAGCTCCTATTGCAGTACCACTAGCATCACAATCTACTTGAAACACCTTATTAAAATCTGGAAGTGCTAAAACAGGTTGTTCTGTAACTTTTTGTTTCAATAATTGAAAACTCTTTTCTGCCCCATTAGTCCACTTAAACTCTTTTCTATCCCCTCTCATTGTTTCAGTCAAGGGTCCACAAATACTGCTAAAATTTCGGATAAACTTTCTGTAAAAGCTAGCCAAACCATGAAAAGATCTTACCTCAGTAGCACTCCTTGGAGTAGGCCATTCAAGGATAGCCTGTACCTTCTCTGGGTCCATTTTTAGACCTTCTGCTGAAACTACAAATCCCAAATACACTAACTCTTTCTTCACAAAACTGCACTTCTTCAAATTAATCAACAATTTCTCATCTCTCAACTTCTCAAACACCATACGAATATGCATCATATGCTCATCCAATGTCTTACTAAAGATCAAAATATCATCTAGGTAAACAATGACAAACTTACCCAGAAATTCTTTCAGAACCTCGTTCATGAGCCGCATGAAAGTGCTCGGTGCATTGGTTAGCCCAAAAGGCATGACTAACCACTCATATAGTCCTTCCTTTGTCTTGAAGGCAGTCTTCCATTCATCTCCTTCTCTGATCTGAATCTGATGATATCCACTTTTCAGATCTATCTTTGAAAAATACATAGCTCCACTCAAACAGTCCATAATATCATCCATTCGTGGCAATGGAAACCTGTACTTGATTGTGATCTTGTTTATTGCCCTAGAATCTGTACACATCCTCCATTCTCCATTCTTCTTTGGTGCTAATACCGCTGGTACAGCACAAGGACTCAGACTCTCACGGATCAATCCTTTCTGTAACAATTCATGTACTTGTCTGTTCAACTCCTCACTTTCTGCAGGTGTCATTCTGTGTGCTGCCTTATTCGGCAAACTCGCTCCTGGGATCAAGTCCATCTGATGACTGATCTTCCTGACTGGTGGTAATCCATCAGGCACGTTATCGGATACAATATCCTGAAACTCGTTCAACAAATCTGCAACTTCTACAGGAACATCTTCTACTTCCTCTTTACCAGCTTTTGGAATTAAAGCAAAACATACATGCTCATGCCTCATACCATCTAGGAAATTTCTTCCATCAACAAAAGTTATCCTTGCATTACCACATACCTTTTCTCCAGTCTCCTTCAATGGTTTTAGCTTATGTCGCACTCCATCCTTTGTCAGGGAATAGGTATTCGCACGACCATCATGTACAGCACATCTGTCAAACTGCCATGGTCTACCCAACAACATATGACATGCATCCATAGATATGATATCACACAATACCTCATCTTGGTATCTGCCAACCTTAAACTTTACCAGGCACTGTTCACTGACCATGACCTTGTGGTCATCTTGCACCCAAGCAATCTGATATGGATGTGGGTGTTTCTGTCTCTTGAGCTTCAACTTTGTCACCATCTCTTCTGACACCAAATTGTCAGTGCTTCCACTATCAATAATCACATCACAACATTTACCTTCGCACTTGCACCTGGTGCGAAACAGGCTCCTCCTTTGTTCAGGTTCATTCTCACCACTCAACAGGACTCTTCTGTTAATCAACGTTTCTCCTCTTTCAGCATCTTCAGAATTTGATGATCTGGCATCTTCATCTACATGTGCAACTCTAGCCTGGCCTTCATTTCTCCTATCTGTTCTGCCTTGGCGCTTAGGACATTCAAATGCCCTATGACCTTCTTCTCCACAGTGAAAACATGTTCCACGGAAGCCACCTCTTCCAGATCCTTGTCCTCTTCCTCTTCCTCTCTGATCTCTATTATTCTGATCCTGGAAGCGATTGGAATTATTTCCTCGCTGATTCTGACTACTACTGGCCTCATCCTTCTTTTTCGGATCCTCATTTCGGCCACCATATGACCGTCCACCAGATCGTCCACCGCGACCTCTTCCGTTTTGTTTGCTCTCAAACTTCTTGTTCAGCTTTTCCTCTACTTTTAGGGCAAACTGGTATGCCTCTTCAATACTGTTCATTCGAACCAGATTCAGCTCCTCCTGAATGCTTGGCCTTAACCCATTAAGGTATCGGGCAACTTTCTCCTTATCAGCTTCTGCATGGCCTGTTCTGATGAGAAGTCGATAGAACTCCTCTGTATACTCCTGAACAGATCTTCCTGCTTGCTTCAAACTCTGCATTTTCTTCAGTAGGTCAAGCTCATAATCAACAGGAATGAACTGTCGCTTCAATTTATCCACCATCCGATCCCATCTCGTGATTTTCTCCTTTCCCCTTCTATTTCGCTCCAACTGAATCTCTTGCCACCATATCTTCGCATGACCTTTCAGTCTAGCTTTCGCAAATTTGACCCTATCAGGATCCTCAACATCTTCATACTCAAAATATTCCTCACATTCGTTGATCCAGTCGATCAATTCTTCTGGGTTAAGATTTCCAGAAAATGTAGGAACCTCAATCTTAGGTCTTTTCCCAATCTTAGAAATGGCCCGAAAAAGTCTTTCTTCCTCCTGGTTCACAATTTCGACTTCTCCTTCTTGATATTCTTCTTCGGCTTCATCCTCGCTTTCATCTCTGACATTAAGATTCATTCCTCTGCGAATCTCTTCTTGCAATGCTCGCACTTGTCTCTGCAGCTCTCTAACCTCAGGTGTCACAACACCAGCTCTTCCGCCACGTTCCCTTCATGGAGGCATTTTCGTGATGCGCATTGAAACCCTAACCATGGTCCTGGTGCAAATTGCCTCACAGTCGGTGATCTGTTTACACACTCAAGAACTCCTGCTCTGATACCACTTGATGAAGGGTGCTCCCCTTAATACCACAAACACATAACAGAAATAGAGAAACAACAACAATATGCAAGAACAGAAAATTGGCTTTTTATTATCTCCACAAATGTGGAATTACAAACTTTCAGAATTACAATATGCAAAGCCACATGGGCATTCCCTTACAATATTCTGTAGGACAAAGCCTTGAACTATTACCCAGATCTACTACCCAGAACTATTCTGAACTGCCTAAGACAATAATACAGCCTTCCTTATATAGGCAATTTTCCACCGCCTGGGAAAGTTCCAGAATTTTAGCCAATAAGGCCGACCAAACTTAGAATTATTTTTATTTTACATTTCATTACATCATAGTCGGCTCAAAATAAATTTTGAAACCCGAACAGAAATTTTGAAGAAAAATCATTTTCCGCCATTTCAAGTGACCCAACTTCCGAAGACCATAAGTCATCACCAGTTGACCCGATTGACTATTGTAACCCCATTTCGGAAAGGGCGCAAGGAGCTCTACAACACTTGAATTAAGTAAACTTCATTCAGCCCAAAATTCAACCTCATCCGGGGCCTCTAAAGCCTTCAAAACCGAGTTCAAAGTTTCTGTTCCCTGCTGCCAATACCGAAAATCTTCAATATCTTCCAACATACACTTGATCTGGCAATGAAACTTTACTGGCAGACTTGTATGACCAAAATGAACCTCCAAGAAAGAAATTAGATCATTCTGAGCACATACGAAAATTACCAAAAATAGTAACTTTCCATAAATAGCAGCTCTGCACAAAATAGCCCTTATTGAATATAAAAACAAAAATATTTCTTTTGGGTGATGCAAGATTGCTCTTACACCCAGGATGCTCCTGCATCAATTTTGCATCTACAACAATGCAATCAAACATCAACATGAATGAAAACAATATGTGCTTGATGCTTTTATCTCCTTGTATGTTTACTGATTCACATTGAGATTTTTGCATATTGTGTCCCTTTGAGCTCTTCGATGATGTCCTTTACAGGATTTAGAGAGTGACTGGGGGGCATAATCTTTTCTTTTTCTTCTACTTGTATGTAAAAATCTAACAACTTTGGAAATTCTGGATTGAAATGGTGTCCGTTTGTAAGAGCCTCTATCTCGTATTGGATGGCCATGAGTACCTCAACCATTGATACCTAGAAAATTCAAGGAAGTTTGATCTCACTATTATCTTCTTGAGTAAGTTCTTTCTCCTAATGTGAAATGCAATCTTGCCTAGGGAGGTGAATGATAAAGGGTCACTACGGGTAATTCACACTGGATTTGGAATGATCTCTCGACTGTTTGATGTGTTTGTAATGCAAGGTGTATTCAGGTCATCATGAAGTTTATGTTTTGATGCTTATACAAACTGTTATATCAAAATGGACATGATATTCAAGTCATCCTGGCACTTATGCCTTGGTGCTTATATCTAATCCGACATTCTAAAAACAAAATCAATATTCATATATCCATGGTTGTCTAACTAGTGGGTATTGTATTGATTCTTGCACATACAAATCAATATTCATATATTCATAGTTTTCTAACTAGTGGATGTTGTATTGATTTATCTAGTTACCTAAAAATTCAATGATGAAAATGATTGACACATGATCAGTGACTAGGTCCTAGGTCTTAGGTTGCATTTCATTCTGCATGTCATTTTGCACTTTGCATGATCTCACAAATTACTGAATAAACTTAAAATGCTTACACAATTCTTCAAAATGAACTTAAACTTGCCATGAAGAGCTGAATCTCACATGAAGGTTTCCTCACCGAACTGCAAGCAGACACTATCTTGGATTAGACATCCTTTTTGACATAAGACCGAGTACTTGTCTTCATCAATACCTACAAAACATATCATGTGTATTGTTGCATTTACATTGCATATCATGATCATTCCATTTCATCGCATACATGTGCATTTACATTGCATAGCATAATCAAAATCATACATTTCCACACATTTTTCCATAATCAAATACATTTGCATAACATCCATACATTTGAAAGAAATCATTGCATTGCATAAATCCATACATACATTCTACACTACTCATTGCATTTACATCACATGATATCATTATAAATAAAAACATGACAAGTGCAAATGAAGTCGTAACCAAAATCTCGATCTCATATATATATATATATATATATATATATATATATATATATATATATATATATATATATATATATATATATATATATATATATATATATATATATATATATATATATATATATATATATATAACACTCGGAATAGTCAAGGGTGCACTACTGACACTAAGTACAAAAAAATGAGCTCATGTGAGCTATCAGAAGTCAGAGGAGTATATATGAACAAAAAGAGCAAAAATATCAGAATATCTAGATAGATCAGCTATCTACCTAATCCTCTACATCTGGTGGAGGTGGTGGTGGTGCATCAGGCACTGCCTTAGCTTGAGGTGCCCAGGCTCCCTCTGACACTATCATATACTAACATTGGTACTCTTCGATCAACAAGAACAACAGCATAGTAAGCGGAAACATAGTAGGCAACTCAAGAGGTCTGATGTGTCACCTCTGTCTGTAATATCTTGTTCTCCTCTTGAAGCTTTGATCACTGTCTATCAGCCTCTATGAATCACTCCTCCCAATGATCACTCCATACCTTCAAGTCCCTAACCTGTAATCTGAGTCATCTAATAATCTTCTGCGGAGTCTGTGCTACACCTGGATCTATATCTGTCATAGGCATCTCGGTATCACCACCTGGCTGGTTAGCAACCTCTACTCTTTGCGCCTTACAGTGTCTAACCTCAACTCCCAAATCAAAACTAGTATCTAAAAGAAATTGAAAAGTCATGCGAGTCACAATGGATAGTCGTACAAGTTTCCATGCATGCAAGAATTGAAAAATTCAAACGTACGAAAAATGATTATGCTAAAAACATGCAAAAATGCAATTTACAAAGAGGCACAAAGGTCCACTTACCGAATGTCCATACTGATGAGGTCTCTAATATCTATGGCTACGCTCAAAATGGTGGGAAGAGACAAGTACCCGCATCTCAGCCATTTTCTAGCTCAGAGGGCTCCATAAAGGTTTCAAGAGTCAAATGTGAATAATGAATTGAAAATGACCTTTTTGGTCCTTATATAGCTTTTGACCTAATTTTTAAAAGTGCTCCGTTTTCCATGAAAATTGCACCCCTGGCTAATTTTGACGTTCTAAACCCATTTTTGTGATCAAAATCAAATCTGAGATCATTTACTATGTCAAAATCATGATTTAAAATTTTTGAACCTAGGACGATCAACTACTTACATAACCACCCTACAATCATCGCAGAAATCCAAAATTCAACTTAACTGATTATCTCACATCAAACTATCAAAATTTCAACTTGGTCAACCATAGTCAACTCATGGTCAAACCTAGTCAAACTTGGTCTTCTGGACCTAAAAATGATGCAGAACGCGTTCCCAAACGTGTATAACCAATTCTCAAATCAATTAACATGCTTTTAAACCATTTAACATTGACTTTTCTTGTCAAATTTCAATTTTAATCCTGAAGGGGGCATGGTATTGTACATCATTCAAGTCTGTAAATCTAAATCTGTAAATCAAATCTTTCCTCAATAATCAAGACAACAACCACATCTAGTTGTTGATTCATCTAAAGACCTCATCGCTTGGGGCATATCAGATTCATCGAGATCCATATCAATCTGGTATCCTAATCTATCTTGTAAGCTATATTAACTTTTTAACCATCAGTTCATTAGTGTTATTTCCTTGGTTCTTTGTAACTGAAGGGTGCAGATGTGATACCAATGTTGATTCCTTTGGATGATTAGGTCTAGAATTAGGTCACTCACTTCTTCGTAATCATAAGGTTCAAAATCAGACGTTTTGATACTTTTTTGTAATCATCGGGTTCATTGTTTCTATAGTTGACATCATCACAATTCTTGGTCAACCAGGACCTGAATCAACTTTTTCCAATCTTTCAATTGGTTTCTGTCTCAAAATCGGTTAATCTTTCAAATCAGTTAAACATAAAAAATAGATTGTCTTTGAACCATTGCACTTCGCCCAGTAATTCAAAGAGGGGCAAAATGTAATACCCCAAAAATGGGCTATAGGTTCATTAACCTCCTACATCTTCAAAT